>JAOSBN010000002.1:3911614-3927411 GCA_027563595.1 Erythroxylum suave | reverse complement strand
TACGTATGATTAATTACAATTAATGATTTAATGTGATCTTAAAACTAAATATATAATCCTAATTAATTTGAGATGTTATGGCTACTCCCAATTAATTAAAATTATATGATCACGAACGTTATCTTAAAACATTAAATCAAAGATTAAACATTTGCATCAATTAATAAATAATGCAAATAAATCAAATAATAATGCAAAAAATATTTAATCTAACTTTGCATGTATAATAATCAAAAAATTTATACATACAAATAATAATGCACAGATTATTTAATCTAATCATGCATGTATAATAATCACAAAATTTATACATACAAAAAACTCAATTAATCACATGTAATTTGTGCAAAAATTAAACAATTATAATATGTATGTCAAAATTTAAATTCCAACATAAGACATACATACTTAAAAATAATATTTTTAATAAAATATTAATACCTAAAAATGATTTTATAGTTAAAATCATAAAATAATGGGTTAGGTCCTAATTAACCCAATTAATTATTAATATTAACATAATTAATATTAATAAAAAATTTTAAAAAATACGACAGGGTTGTCTTCAACCTCCAGTTGGGTCGAGTGTGACCTGACTGGAGCAGATGGAGCCCCGATGCTCCACACCAGTAGAGGACGTCGGAGCTTGAGCGAAAGCCGGCAAGAGGACGAGGACGACCAGGCGACGCGCACGAGATGTCGCAAAGCTGACCATGCAACGCTCCAAAAATGCAACGTCCGAAGCCTCAGGTACGGTCGTCGTCCCTCCTCCTTTCATGGTCCAGACAACGTCGCATGCTCCATGAAGCACAAAGACACAACTCTCACGTCTATAGCATTTCAACCATTCCAACCCATGCATCACGGTAGATAAATACTCAAAACAGAGTATAATAGAGCATGTTTTATTCTCAGACAATGGAAGCAAGGCAGAGGCTCTAAGGCTCTGATACCAAATGATAATCAAGCCATAATGAACCAGCAACTCAAGCATACATCTCATACATGATAATATTCACGTAAAACACATGCATATATATCAACGAAAGCGTAATAAAAATATGATACCTCCAGTCATTTCTCAATGTCGAATGCTCCACAATGCTCTGAGTTTTTTTGAATCTTCTAGCCTCTCTCTTAAGCACGATCGATGGTGTACTGCTTGTGCTTAGTGAGAATAGGGGCCCAAAACCAATGTTTATAAAACGTCTCCATACCTCTTCCCATCACAGGGGAGGAAGACTCACGAGTATGGGCGTTGTCGTATGCATGGATGAATGGGTTTGCATTAAATGGACCACACCGAACAATAGGTAAATTAGGTAAGTTAAAAAATCTTGCAACTCCTATTTAATTTCTAATACCCTCAAGTTCGTGCATGCACATCTTAAATTTCTAACTTGTCAAATAACTATTAGAACTGTGATCGTCTAAGAGCTTTGGCGAAAATGTTTGTTGGTTGGAACAGTGACCTCATAGGTGATGTAACAATGGTTTTTGCTTGAACTTGCTCTTTAATATAGTGGCAATCAATCTTTTTGTATTTAGTGTGTTGACGAAACATCATATTAGCCACTATATGAATAGCAAATTGACTATCACAAAAATGAGTCATGGGTTCATCATGAACCAAGCCCAAACAAGCCAATAACGACTTCAATTGTATCATCTCATTAGTAGCGGCAGCCATCGCCCTATACTCAACCTTAGCTAAAGGCTTGGACACAACACTATTTCTTCGTCTTCCATAAGATTGGTGATCAACAGAGCATCACAACATAGTCAGCCACTGTGTTGGACCCTGAATTTTCTTAAAATTTATTTTATTAAATTAGCAAGCATGAATATAAGTAGAATTCATGAATTGGAAAATTTATTGAGTTTAATTTAGCCTTTTATTATTTTCGTGTGGTAGCATAGTTCAAAAGAAAGAGTTAGAATTAATATAAGGGGTTAAGAGGAATTAGATTGTATAAGGAAAGGTAAGATAATTAAAAATTTTTCTTAAACTAATAAGACAAGACACTAGAAGAGAGTCGTGAGTGATAAGAAATAAAAAGAGAGAAAGTTATAGAAGAAACTAGAAGGAGAGAGGGTGAAAACCGAAGCAAGGAGAAAGAAGAAGAAAGAAAAGGGTTCGGCTGAAAATAATTTAGGTATTTCCTATCTTTTCCTCTTGCTTTAGTAGAAGAAAGAGGTAGAGAAGATAGGTTATGAGCTAAAAATGAAGAGAAAAGTAGAGAACGGAAATTCTTCTCCTTAGATTTTTAGAAACCTTAACTAGATCTTAGTTCTTTTAGTTAGAGAAATCAAGAATAGATTAAGTTTAAGCACATTCATGAATATTTAAGCTTATTGAAGCTTTATTCGTGTATGATGATTAAACAAAAATATAGTTGTTCTTAAAGAACCAAGATTATCAAAGGCAAGAACAAGAGGAGAGACAAACATGATCTTGGAAATATCAAGTAAATAGGTGGGTAATATGTTTATAGTTTATGTGATGATGAGCTGAAATTATTTTTTTGTATGTGTAATTAAATGCTTACTTTTACTCATTGTGCATGTGGGAAAAATGTTCTATGAATTTATATTATGTTGTTTTGTAAGAATTTCTGTTGTTGTACCGATAAAAGAAACAGAAAAAAATAAGAAGCATGAAAAATATGAATATGTTATGAAATATGTATGCATCAGAAAATCTGCTTATGTGGGCAAGAGAGATACTATTTCGTTTGTCACGTGCACGTCGACTTAAAGCCTTCTCTTGGCTGCCCGCTTGTACCATATGAGCTCCGAAAGATGGACTCATTTTGCTCATGGTGTAAACTGTGGTTTCGCCATTTCGTTTTATGGGATTCTCTCGAGCCATTATATTTGTACATTGCATCTTGAATTGTTGAGTATAAAACATAATTTAGTTTATGATTTGATTATGACTTGCTTTTATGATCTGACTGTGGGATGAAGTATTCATGTTTATATAAAACTCTCAAAATTTGAATGTAAATATGGTGATCTGTTGAGATTAAAATAACACTGCATGTGTGTGTGTGTGTGCTTGATATGAGTGTGGTTTGTTATCACTGGCTATAAACATATTAGCCACTGAGCTTTCTAACTCACCCCATCAATTTCCACTCCTTTGGTGAAGAGAGAGTAGACCACTACTGAGCCCTTGCAAAGTTTGGCGACTCCAAGAATTTCAGACTTTTCTAACCAGTTAGTTTACAATCTTTTGGTATTTAGGAGCATATCATGCATGAGCATTAAGATTGTAATTGTTGTATTAAGCTACTGAGGCGGCTTCTAATAAGAAGTGTGAATATGTGTATCAACTATGTTTTGTTGAAAGCTGACAAAGAAAGTTGCAGAGATTCTCTGATATATATATATATGCAAAAATTTTCTTTTCCGTTAAGTTGTCATTATGACTAGGAATGAGTTTATTGGTTGTGTGATAATCTTTTGATGGGGTTTCTTTAAGTAAATTGTTTAAAGGGAGTTTTGTATGTATGAATTTAAATGTTGGATTTGGGTCTCTTGGTTGTAGTTAATAGTTATGTATATTGATACTGGGAAGAAGAGAGGAAAATAGGGATAAAATGTTATATGAAACTTCAATGAATAAATTATATTGATCTAAGCAAAATTTAACGAAATTGTCTTCATAAAAGTTATAGATCTTTCTTTTAGATTTCCAAAGATATAAAGTTTGAAATTTTTGTACTTCTGAATTGAAAGTTATGAAGTTTTTAATTGGGTGTGCGTGATAGGGATGTCGCGATCATGCTACAATCCCAAATTTTCAGGAAAGTTGCGATCGTGCTTGAATCTTGAATTTCGCCATTGTTCACCATTGCACGATCGTGACTTTTGTATTTTTATAGGAACCCTTGTCACGGTCGTGAGAAAATTTTCTCACGCCTGTGACTTTTGCTTGCATTTCTCACGGGCGTGAGAATTAAAAGTCATGCCTGTGACTCTCCTTATTCATTTGTTGATTATTTGATTTAATGCCCAATTCAATTTATTTTCATGTTCATTTTATTCTATGTTAATTTATTTAAATTGTTGGGTAATTGTTCTTACTCATTCTATGAATTTTTTTAATTATATAATTATTTAGTAAATTATTTATTCATTTTATTATTATTTGTTTATATTAATTCATGATTTTTTTAATTTATTTTCATATCCAAGTGATTCTAGGCTATTTTGATTAAATTGTTTATGTACTTGTTCAGCTCCCGCCAAGGAATTAAATTCTTCTTGTTTTGATATTAATTTTATTTATTTTTATTTTTATTTTAAAAGTATCCAAAATTTTGGCACCTTGTCACCATCAAATAGGAATGGAGACCTAGGGCCAACATCTTTAGTATCAGAGCCTAAGGTTTTCAAGGATTCTTAAGCTTTGAATATGTCATACTATGAATTATTATGATGCATAGTAAATTATTTCTACAGTTGAAATTAATTGTTTGCATTATTAAATTTATTCATTGTATTGAATGACACACATATCATGCATACATGTAGAAAATAAGGTTTAAAATAAAATGTAAGTTAAATGATAATATTTTATTGAAGAAGTAAAATGCCATCTCGTCGAAGAACACGAGGGATTTCGCAAGGATTTGCTGCACCTGATTCTTCATCGAGAAAGGAGGGTACTGACGAGTTCAGAGCCCCAGCGATTGCTGAGGCAACTGTAGGGCATGATAAAGAGTCCTTTCCACCTCAAATGCTTGAGTCATTCCTCCCTCAAACACAATTACCTAATCCGTTCGATCTCATAATGTTTCAAGCCTTTACTCAGGCTTTTGTACAAGCGATGGGTCAGATGCCATCCACGTCTGCCCCAACCCAATCCAAGAAAGGAAGACAATTTGATAAGTTGAGGAAGTATGGCGCAGTTGACTTTTATGGAACAACTGATCTTGAGGAAGCTGAGATTTGGTTGAGGAAGATGTAGAGAATATTGGAACAGATGAATTGTGAAGATGAGGAAAAGATGGTGTATGCTGCGAGCTTACTATGGGGGAGTGCCTTGCATTGGTGGGAAAATGTACTAGGGAGCCCGTTAAAGCCGCCAATGTTAACTTGAAAAGATTTCCAAGCTACCTATAAGAAGAAATACCTGTCTGATGTGTATATCCAACTTAAGCAGAGGGAGTTTCTGAGTCTCACCCAGAAGGAGATGACTATGAGTGAGTATGAGCTTAGATTCACACAATTATCCAGATATGCAGTTAAGCTGATGATGGGTGAAGCAGTTAAGTGCCGAAGATTCGAAGCAGGATTGCATTTGACTATAAGAGAAAAAGTGGTTGTGCAAAATTTTTGTGACTTCCAACAACTGGTAGAAGCTGCATTAAGTGTAGAGAATATAGAAAACATAAAGAGCGTAAAGAACAAAAAGAGAAAGGGAAGAGAACAACTTAGTAGGGGAGGTAGTGCGCCTATGCTGGGGAGGAGTACCAAGACTTTCCCTACACCATTTGAGGTTAGGAGCAGTGGTTTAAGTAGACCCAAACCGGTGAGAACTATTTCTCTTCAAGCTTCGACTGAAAGAGGCAGCAGAAAAGGGGAGGGGACTAAGCCATCCTTTCCAAAATATGATCATTGCGATAAATTCTATAAAAGAGAGTGTTATCGACTGACCAGAGCTTGCTTTAATTATGGAGAGAGAGGGCACATGGCCAGAGAGTGTCCACAATATGCTAGACTGGTAGGAACTCATAGGCAAGATTCAAAGAAGGTTGAGACTGTGGAAGTTAAGTATGCAACTGAAGTGGGCAGTTCTAGTGGAGCTAAGAAGGTAAATCTTCCCGGAAGACCGAGAGGGCAAGCACCAGCTAGGGTATTCGCAATGACCAGGGAGGAAGCAGAAGTAGCTCCGGAGGTTGTTACTGGTATGGTTAAATTATTTCATGATGACATTATTGTTTTAATTGATCTGGGGTCTACCGACTCTTTTATTTCTACAAGTATGATTTTACATGATAGAAATTTGAGTCCATTAGATAGTCCTTTAATAGTTAACACCCTGATTGGCCAATATGTTATTATTAGTCATGTTTATCGAGAGTGTGAAATATATATTGGTGAGGCAAAATTAGTTTTGGATTTAATGCCATTGGAGATGAAGGGATTTGATGTGATTTTGGACATGAACACCTTAGAAAAATATAGTGCCAATTTGAATTGTAGACAGAAGACAGTAGATTTTGTACTCAATAAGGGTGAAAAGGTGATATTTGTGGGAGATAGGAAGGCAAGTCCACTTAAACTTATTTCAGCACTGACAGCAGAGAAAATAATGAAGACAGGGTATGAAGCATTCTTGGCATATGTGCTAAATGTGAACGTGGATGAAGAAAAATTAGAAAATATTCTTGTAGTTAGGGAGTTTCTAGATGTTTTTCCAGAAGAACTACCGGAGCTGCCATCACCAAGAGAAATTGAATTCACCGTAGAACTTCTTCCAGGCACGGCAACCATATCAATCCTACCATATAAGATGGCTCCAGCAGAATTAAAGGAGCTTAAAGAGCGGTTAGAAGAGCTATTGGAGAAAGGTTTCATTAGGCCTTGCTCTTCGCCTCGGGGAGCTCTAGTTCTTTTTGTGAAAAAGAAAGAAGGATCCTTGACGATGTGTGTGGATTACAAGAAATTTAATCATGTCACTACCAAGAATAGATATCTCCTTTCACGCATAGATGATCTGTTTGATCAACTGCAAGAAGTAAAAGTCTTCTCCAAAATAGACTTGAGGTCAGTTTATCATCAATTGCGAATAAAAGATTCTGATGTGTCAAAGACTGCTTTCAGAACACGATATGGACATTTTGAGTTTTTAGTTATGCCTTTTGGGTTAACCAATTCCCCTGCAACCTTCATGGACCTCATGAATAGAATTTTCAAACCTTTCCTAGACCAATTTATCATATTTTTTATTGATTGTTTGTTTAATTTAACAGTCGATGTTCTATTTATCAAATAAGATGTAGTCAAAGCACATTCACCCAAAAAATGAACAAATAAAGTTGCTTGAAATCGCAACGCCCTTGCTACCTCTAAAATATTCCTATTTTTACTTTCTACTCTCCCATTTTGCTATGGTGTATCCGTGTAACTAGTTTTATGAATAATATCCTTCTCTTTATATAATTCTTGCATTCGCCTTGAATCAAACTCTAACCCATTATCACTTCTTATGCACTTTAAAATCTTCCTAAATAGAGTTTCGACCAATTTGAAAAAATTTATTAAGCATCGATTAGCCTACTTTTTTCTTTTAATAAATAAGCTCAAAGCACAACTATAATCATCCACAATAGTAATAAAACAGTATAAACCATAAGACGACATCTTACTATAAAATCCTCATAAATCATAGTGGATAAGATTGAAACATGTTGCAGCATTGTTAATACTCAATAATAAAGGAAAACTTGCTCGAAAACAAGCATTACAAATATTATTGTTCTTAAAATCTATCCTACTAATATCAGTAATGAAAGATAAGTGTTGACTTGACTAATGTCTAGGACGTTGATGCTAGACTGTCAAAGAGTCCACTCTCTTTGTCTTTATAGTCGAATGCAAACTTATATATTTGAAGTGGTTAACCCTTCTGAAGCTCACCCACTCTAATCAACATCATCAAGGAATAGTTTTGTATTACACAAAGCTCATTAGTGAACATAATTTTACAATTTAACTTAGTAATCAACTAGTATAGGGAAATCAAATTAATGTCCTTTATAGCTAGGCATATAAAGGACATTAATTAAAGTCACGTCTTGACTTAATATGATTCGACCCATCATTGTCGCAATGGTCTTGGCCCTATTTTCCAAAATTACTGGCAGAGTTGTTGCTTCTTCGACATTGCAGATCAAATCTAAGCAACTTGTCATATGATTAGATGTGCCACTGTCCAATATATAATATAAGCTTTTTAGAATCCTTTATAGAAAGCTTCTTAGAGTTATCACTATTTAGAAGAGTTAATAATTTCAGAAATTGTTTTCTCTATAGGTCTGGAATGTTGCTATTGCTTTCAAAATTTCCATGTGCGACATAAAAAGCTTGAGCCCTTGCTGGGGCTCATTCGCCTCCTGAGTTGCTCTACTCTCGATTGCAGGCTAACGCAATGCAATTTTGGCCTCGTGGCCCTCTCCACCAAGTGGGATTGCTGACGACATCAAAGCACTTTGAAACTTCATGGCTGATCTTTCTATAGTGATTGTCTAACCTGAAGGCCAAACTTTGGATTGGTCGTTGGCTGCACCACTAAGGCCATCATCTTAATCTGTTCTTCTTAGCCTCAAACAATAAACTTGTGGCGCTCTTCTCTAATAATCAAGGCATAAGTCTTCCTGACAATAGGCAAAGGATCCATATTCTAATAGAGAAAAACTAAAGAGACAATTTTTTTTTTGAAGTTTGAAAGATTACACACACACACACACACACACACACACACACACACACACACACACACACACACACACACGCACGCACAACCGTATAGAAAAACTAAAGAGTCAATTTTTTTTTTAGTTTGAAAGATTACACACGCACGCACGCACGCACGCACAACCGTATATGTAATCAATACTACTTTCAAAATATATAAAACATTAGTCCCTACTTAAGATAAAGTAACTCCTATTTATTATTGCATTTCCAATAATATAAAACAATAATAAGAACACCCAGTGACAGTTTCGCTGAAATACATGGTCTGAAGATGTCCAGTAATATGCAACCTTATCCTTACAAAGTAGAAAGATTGTTTCCAATAGACTCACATGTACTGCAAATTAATAATAATAAAAATATAAATAAATAGATAGGACTATACATATAAAAATATGTATTATAATACATATATAACATGATAAAGATTAACAATATAAGATAAAGTAAGTAAATAAATAAACAATCTAATAAAAAAAAAGACAAGTATAAGAATAAATCACATCATCCATTACGATAAAGTAAATAGAATAAGTAAAAATTTACTTAGGCTAAATAACTATGAGAGAAGTACTACTTAATCAAAATATTAAGGATATCTATAAAATAAATGACTCGAACAAGAAAGTTTAGAGGACTTAAGGGAACGATAAAGACCTCTCTACATGAGTTCATTTATCCGTATATCAAAATATTAAGGATATCTATAAAATAAATGACTCGAACAAGAAAGTTTAGAGGACTTAAGAGAACGATAAAGACCTCTCTACATGAGTTCATTTATCCGTATCCTAGTATATCAAAGTTTTCTATTACAAGTTATGTCCTCAGTAAGTTCTAACAAAGTCATTTTATTCTTGATCACTTCAACTCAATTTTTTTTAGGCCTTTCTTTTTTCCTCTAATAGTCTCTAAGTGTTATTTTCTCACATCTTCTCACTAAAGCGTCAAGAGTGTTTCCTTTTTACTTGTCCAAATCACCTAAGTCTCGTCTCTCTTAATTTATGATACTCTCCACCTTTAATTTGTCTTTTACTAATATATTCTTAACCTTATCTCCTTTAGTAAGGTTACACATTCAACGAAGCATCCTCATCTTCACCACCATTAGCTTATGAATATATACTTGTTTGATGGGCCAACACTTCGCTTAACATAGCCAGTTTATTCGCTAAACGATAAAATTTGCCTTTGAGCTTGAGTAGTATCTTCTTGTCACATAGGACTCCTAATGTACTTCTTCATTTAAGCCACCCTAATCTAGTACGGTGGACTATATCTTCACCGACCTCTCGATTAGTTTGAATGGTAGACCCTTGCTTCTTAAAACACTATTTCTGTGGTATAACTTCTGAACTATTCTTTACCTCCACTTCGAGATCCACCCTATGACCCAAAAATATAAGCTCTAAATATTCAGTCTTAGTCCTGCTCAATTTAAAACCTCTCTACTATAATGTACTCGTCCAACGTTCTAACTTGACATTGACTCACTCTTTTGGCTCATCCATTAAAACAAAATATTGTCAGTAGACATGCCCTTGAATAATATTGGTGAGCTCATCCATTACTACTGCAAACAGAAAAGGACTCAATAAGGAATCTTGGTGTAACCCAATATTGATAGAAAAATTTTCTATATCTCCCTCTATCATCTTTACTCTAGTCTTTACCTCTTTATACACATCTCTAATAATTTTATATAAGACAAAAGAACTCCCTTACTCTCTAAACATCTCCATAAAATTTCCCTAAGTACTCTGTCATATGCCTCCGTTAAATCAATAAAAGCCAAGAGTATATTACTTTGTCTTTCCTTATAATAATATGATAATAAAAATTTTAATTTACAAATAATTCTTTATTTAATAATAATAATCACTAGTAACTGCTAAATAATAATTCTATAATTAATCTGTATTATTAATAATATTTCTTTGTTAATAAACATAACATAAATTTAATGTAAGCATTTTTTTAGGCGTGGTTTAAGTGGTTAATAATGATTTTTAAAAGTTTTTACACGTTAGTGTTTTAGGGTTAATTATAGAAAAAATTTCAAATTTCACTAAATTTGGTAATACTAGTTAAACATTAAAAAGTAGAGCTAAAATGCTCCAACTTTTAGTTTTTAGAAAAAGTAGCTAAATATTAAGTTTTCTGATAATGTGACTGATGTGGTAAGTCATATTAAATTAGTATTTTTACTACATAGCTGCCACACTTTGTATTACGTACGAAATATATTATTTAATAAATTAAAAATATCAAAAAGCCTAAAATAATTATACACTTCTTTGTAATGGTGATTATGTCGGATGTGCAATTTTATTAGAGGAGATAAGGTTAAGAATGTAATAACAAAGGATAAATTAATGATTACTAATATTATTGAAAATTTAAGAGAGATAAGGCTTAGCTGCTTAGGTGGTTTGGATATATTAATAGGAAACATCAGCTTCAGTAAGAAGATGTGAGAATGTTATATTTAGAAATTGTAAGAGAAAATGAAGGCTTAAGAAAAAATTGGGAGGTGATCATGAATGATACGACATTAATTACTGGAACTTACCAAAGATATGATTTGCAATAAAAAACTTTCTACTTCTAAGATACAGATCAAGAATCTCTTATAAAGAGATATTTGTCGTTCACATAGGTCTTTTAGTATTTTTCTCTTATAGTTAGCCTAAATTTTTAAATATGTAATGCTTACCTCTAACAGATTTATCCTAAGTTTTTTTTATTATGTTTAATCTTTACCGTATTATTTAGTTTATTAATTATTATACATGTTATTTAATAAGTATTTGTTATTGTTGTTGTTGTTGTTGTTGTTGTTGTTATTATTATTATGTTGTTGTTGTTATTGTTGTTGTTAACGGCGGGAATGATAACGATAATAACGATTATTCTCTCTTGGTGGATCATTTGAAAACAACATCTCTTTTAGTTAGAATAAGGATACTTACTACTGAACCTTTTCAGATCTCGCATATCAACGAAATTAGATATTAATTGCAAAATATCTTAATATGATAAATATTTTTTTCAGATTAATATTAAAATAATCTTTTCATTCTAATTTAAATATTTATTTAGATAAATGAAAGGGTTAATAAATTATTTTTTAATAATCATTGGAAAAATATCATTTAAATTATTTATACGTGCAAAATTATCGTTAGAACGATTATACTTGCCGACCATCGATGCACTCGTCGGATTAGAATGAGCAATTCAATATTAATATACAATAATTTAAATAATATTAGTTACATTAGTAATAAAAATCACCCTAATAATTATATCGGCACCTTAGATAGAGCCCTGATTAAAATCAAACCCAAGCCAATTTACCAAACATCTTCTTTTAAAAATATAACAAAGAAATCTGTAACAAATTAAATGTCCAATAGTAAACAAAAAGTTATAAACTTTACTCAAATTTAAAATAAGATATAAAGCATTTAGAATAAGATATAGTAATCTCGTCGCGCACATGTTTTTGTGAATTAATATAAGCATCATATAGTATGAAACGATCTCAAATAATTTAGTTCCAAGAGGCAAGCAATGGTGTAGGTAGGTAGCTTCAATTCAACTTTAGATTATGTTTGGCAAATTGGCTTGGGTTCGATTTTAATTAATGTTTAACAGTTGGGTTTGACTTTAATCAATGTTTAAAGGTGGATTAATTATAAAACGATCAAAACTTATTTAATTTTATAATAATAACTTAAAATTTAAAAAGTAACGTTAAAATATTTTAATTTTTAATTTATAGTAAAAATAGTTATTCGTTAATATGAATGATGTGACGAATTAGGTTAGCCTAATTTTTTCATCAAGTACTTATTGCATGTTGTATTTGTGCCAATACAATGTGTTCGGACCAAGAAAAAATGATTGTTTGAACCCGACTCGACTATTATCATTCTTACTTTAGAGAAAGAGATTGATCAGATGTTTAAGAGGTACTGATCGCAAGAGCATGCGGTGATTAGGATGAGATGCAGTTTAGTTACAATACCTTTTCAGGAAAAAGAAGCACTGAACTGATATTATTCTCTACGTGAGTTAGTGGGTATAAACATAAAGCCTCTTTATGCAAAGATATGCATATGGCTCCTTTCTCAGTAGGAGTATTGCTGCAGGAACCTGCTTTGTCATCATCAAGGTTTACTACAGTGTGATGATCATCTCAATCACACCCCCACATATATACTTCTCTGCCTCTTCACCTCCTTCCTCTGCAACCACCATCTCAAACATCTCAGAACTTTCCTTCTCTCTAACTTTTGTCTGAGGAATGGATCCTGTTCGGTCTATTTTCTTCCTTTTCCTGATATTCGTTTCTCTAATCTATCCTCAGCGAGCTTTTGGTGATACACAAGCACAAGCTCAGTTTTTCAATTTAGTTAAAGCTTCCCTTTCAGGGAACGCCTTGTCTAACTGGGATGTTGGTGAAGCGAAGCCGTACTGCAATTTTACTGGGGTTGGCTGCAATGGTGAAGGAAAGGTTGAGAAGGTTGACATGACTGGTTGGTCATTAACTGGTCGTTTCCCATCTGGGATTTGCTCTTATTTGCCTGAGTTACGTGTTCTTCGCCTCGGGAACAATCATTTTCATGGCGACTTTCTTCACAGCGTTGTTAATTGTACTGTTTTGGAAGAGCTCGACTTGAGTTTTCTGTATCTCACCGGAACACTTCCTGATTTCTCGCCTCTGAAGTTTCTTCGGATACTTCAAATGTCTAACAACCTTTTCACTGGCAAGTTTCCAATGTCAGTTATTAATCTCACCAACCTTGAGGTACTTGACTTCAATGAAAACGCCGAGCTCAGTTTGTGGCAACTTCCAGAGAACATTTCCAGGCTGACAAAGCTCAAAACTATGATCTTGAGTACTTGCATGTTGTACGGCCCAATACCAGCTTCACTTGGAAACATGACCTCTCTTGTTGATCTTGAATTAAGTGGGAATTTCTTTACAGGCCCCATTCCAGCAGCGATTGGATTATTGAAGAACTTGCAACAGCTTGAGCTCTACTACAACTACCACCTTTCAGGAATCATTCCTGAGGAACTTGGAAACTTGACAGAGCTCATCGATCTGGACCTCTCAGTCAATACGTTGACAGGCCAGATTCCGGAATCTATATGCCGCCTTCCCAAGCTGGAAGTTTTGCAGGTTTACAACAACAGCCTCACTGGGGAAATACCAAGTGCTATAGAAAACTCAACCAGCCTGCGCATATTATCACTTTATGATAATTCTCTAACAGGTAAAGTGCCCAAAAATCTGGGGCACATGTCAGACTTGATTGTCCTAGACTTATCAGAAAACCGCCTGTCAGGTTCTTTGCCAGCAGACGTTTGCAGGTCAGGTAAATTAATGTACTTCCTTGTCCTGGATAATATGTTTACCGGAGGGTTGCCTGATAGCTATGGCCAATGTAAGACACTTATACGTTTTCGAGTCAGTCATAATCGATTGGAGGGGTCAATACCTGAACAACTTTTTGGCCTAGCACATGCTTCGATCATTGATTTGAGTTACAACAATTTTAGTGGTCCGATTGCAAAAGCAATTGGAAGTGCTAGAAACTTGTCAGAGTTGTTCGTGCAAAACAACCTGATTTCAGGTGTTCTGCCTCCTGAAATTTCTGGGGCCATCAATCTAGTAAAGATTGACCTCAGTAATAATGTTCTGTCTGGACCCATTCCCGCTCAAATTGGCAATCTAAAGAAGCTAAACCTACTTATCTTGCAAGGCAACAAGTTGAATTCCTCCATTCCTGAGTCATTTTCTTTGTTAAAATCTCTCAACGTCCTCGATCTCTCCAACAACCTCTTGACTGGCACCATCCCAGAAAGTCTAATCGAGTTGTTACCAAACTCCATCAACTTCTCAAACAATCGTCTTTCAGGTCCAATTCCTCTGTCACTGATTAAAGGAGGGTTGGTAGAAAGCTTTGCAGGGAATCCAGGTCTTTGTCTTCCAGTCTATGTTAATTCATCACGCCAGAATTTTCCAATTTGTTCTCAAACTTACAACAGAAAGAAGCTAAACTCCATCTGGGTGATAGGAATCTCAGCATTTATCATTCTTGTTGGAGGTCTCTTGTATCTAAAACGTCGATTCAGCGGAGCAAGAGATGCAATGGAACATGACGAGACCATGTACTCGTCCTCCTTTTCATACGATGTAAAGAGTTTCCATCGAATAAGTTTCAATCCACAGGAAATCCTCGAGGCAATGGTTGATAAGAACATAGTGGGGCATGGAGGATCTGGAACTGTGTACAGAATTGACTTAAGTGGTAAAGAGGTTGTTGCAGTTAAAAGGCTGTGGAGTAAGAGAACCAAAGATTCAGTTTCAGAGGATCAGATGATTTTGGACAAGAGCTTGAAAACTGAAGTAGAGACTCTGGGGAGCATAAGACACAAGAACATAGTCAAGTTGTATTGTTACTTCTCCAGTCTGGATTGTAACCTGCTTGTTTATGAATACATGTGGAATGGAAACCTGTGGGACGCTCTTCACAAAGGGTCCATCGATCTGAATTGGCCTACCCGTCATCAAATAGCACTTGGAGTCGCTCAGGGCTTGGCATATCTCCACCATGATCTGTTGCCGCCGATCATTCACAGAGACATAAAATCAACTAATATCCTACTTGACGTTAACTGTAAGCCAAAAGTAGCAGACTTCGGAATTGCAAAGGTTTTGCAAGCTAGAGCAGGCAAGGATTCGACCACAACTGTTATTGCAGGAACCTACGGTTACTTGGCTCCAGGTAATTTACTATTGCAAATCTGAATTAGATTATCAGTTAAAACCATCTGTTACTTTCATTCATGAACATGCATCTTTCAGGATAACCTTGTCATGTTTTCTTAACTTGCCTACCATTTTATTGAACTTTAAACACTTACACTGTCACAGAATATGCATATTTGTCTAAAGCAACCACCAAGTGTGACGTCTACAGTTTTGGGGTGGTATTGATGGAACTAATAACTGGGAGGAAGCCAGTAGAGGCAGACTTTGGAGAGAACAAAAATATTGTGTACTGGGTATATACAAAAGTGAACACCTTGGAAGGTGTCATGGAGGTATTGGACGAACGCCTATCGGAAACTTGCAGGGATGAGATGATTGAGGTTCTTAAGATTGCCGTCCGATGTACCAGCAGGAACCCAGCCTCTCGCCCAACCATGAACGAGGTTGTTCCGCTGCTACTGGAGGCTGACCCTTGTAGATTCGATTCATGCAAGTCCTCAAATAAGGCCAAAGA
>JAOSBN010000002.1:3879241-3896236 GCA_027563595.1 Erythroxylum suave | reverse complement strand
TTTTATTTAAAACGAAAGAATTTGCAATCCTTACCTTTTAGATACGTACTAAGTAAATCTCTAAATTAATTTAATAGACTAAAAACCATACTAATCGTGTACTCCGTACTAGCAAATTCTGTATAACATACTCAATCAAAAAAATATAAATAAGAGGATTTAAGTACCAGACATTTTTATCTGATATTTCCTTTTTCACCAATTCAATCACTCACTTCTAAACCTTAAATCTCTTTTGCTGCAGCTTTTAAAAGATGAATAAAGAACGTGACTTTAAATAAAATTCTATAATTAGTATAACTTAAATTTTAATAATAAATATTATTAATTAAATAAAATATAATTCTTTTAACTTTTTTTTATAATAAATAACAAGAGACTTTTAGGACTAGCTATGACTTTGTAATCAATCTTACGTGGATGACATTGAAACTTAGCCAACAAGTCAGTTCAGCGTGCGCATCTTATCTCCGCACTCATCTCTCGCTCTCAATGGGAGCGACATTGTTTGTTTGTCGTAATTCCCATAATTACCCTTTCGAGTTTCAAGCAGCAGCCGACTCAATGTAAGGCTGTTTCAGTAAATACACTGAAAGTCAGGCTTTTCTTGGTGCTATAACAGGCGGTCCCAGAAACGGCCATTTCTGATTCAACCCGGTTCTTGTCCCCAAATCCGAGAAGCTAAGTGAACAGCGAAAATCCGGAGATGGAAGGCGAGTGCAAGACCGCGGTCGAGTCCCTGACGGTTAGGTCTCCGGGGGAAGAATCGTCTTCGGTGAGTCCTCGAGTGAATCACGGCTCCGTCCAATTGCTGCTTCAGAACCATGCCAACTTCAAGCTCAGTGCTGCGCCGGTTCGGTTCATGTACACTAGCGGTGAAGGAAAGTGGCAGGACTGTCCCGGAGAAGTGGTCGAGTTTCTGAAAGTTGCTTTCGCCGAGGGGAAGACGGTCGTCGACGTTTCAATTGGTGGTGTGAGTTATTTTTTTGATTTGTTGCGTATGTTGCAGGTTGATCTGGATAGTGGGGCACAGAGATCAATTGCTTGGATTGATGTGAACGGGAAGTGTTTTTTCCCTCAAGTTTGCGTCTGCGAGGAGGGGGACGATGATTTGCAGGAAACGGAGGTTCAGAAGATCGAAATCGAGGTTATGGTTGATGGAAATTCTACTAAAGCACGGCAAATGGAGGGAGTTCAACAAGAGGCCGAGGTGAGTTCGACAAAGAAGGAAGATGACGACGACTTTGAAGGACCAAAACGGCAGGATTTTGTAAATTTGCCTGAAGTGGAAACATCTAGATGGCCGAGTACTAGGTTACTGCCAGAAGGTGAGATCGTTTTCTCTATGTATAAGGACTTCTTTTTATCTGGAATGAGGGGGGTCGATCCAGGTGTCACTATTACGGCAATTTATCAGTGCACTCGCGTGGGTCCCTTGGAGAAAGCGCGTTATGAGGTTTTTGAGAAGCAAACCGAGCTTACAAGGGCTCTTCGTGGTTCGTGCAATATGGTGTATGCTTGGCATGGTGCTTCTGCGAAAGTTGTTGATAACATTTTAGCGTATGGGTTTGGGGTGCGTGGCAAGAACTTTGCTGGGGTTGAACATTACGGGTCTGGTATTTTGCTGTCTCCTTTGGCATTGCCATTTGAGAGGTGAATCTTGCTATTTGTGAATTTACAATGTCTTTTTAGTGTTAGGGTTACTGATGATTAGTTTTATTCGTGGGTTTGTGTTTCTTCAGTGCTAAGTTGGCTGAGGCGGATAGTAATGGTGAAAAGCATGTTATGCTGTGTAAAGTAATACTAGGAAATGTAGAGAAAGTGGAACTGAGATCTAAGCAGTTTTATCCTTCTAGTGTTCACTATGATAATGGTGCTGATGATCCTAGGAATCCCAAGTGGTATATTGTTTGGTCAAGTAATATGAATAGCCACATTATACCCGAGTGTGTTTTGAGCTTCAAACTTTCTAATTCAGTGCAAGGTAAACCCCCGTTTCTGCTTTTAGTTGTGGTTACCTCTTCCTGAACTCCATTTTGGAAGGAATTTTATCACTTTTCTTTGTTAGGCCGTGTGAGGAGTTCGACATCTCTGAGGTATTCCCTCCAAGAACTTTGTAAAAAAATCAGAAACTTGCTCCCTCCCTCCAAATGCCAGGAAGTGGAGACTTTAGTTAATGCTTGTAAGGTAAAGGGCACAGAAATCTTGCTTCACTCATATTATTGATTGTAATTTGTGCTTGGAGAGTTACTGGTGACATTCTTTTTGTTCATTATGCACATGGCTTATTACAGGATGGGAAGTTGGCCAAGAATATTCTCATAAGACAGTTGCGACAAGTTGCTGGAGATGAGGTGCTTAAGACTGCAATCCAGGAGCTTCGTGGCTTACCATGAGTTTCTCTCAGGTTCTGACTTCCTTTGGGAGGAGAAGGCTTGCTTCTTTTAATGATAGACATGTAATATTAGCCACTGTCAGATAATAGTAGAATTAGCAAGGAACTGTTACAGTGCATTGGAGCTGAAGTAGTAGCCTTTCATTTCCAATAATAAGAAATAAAGGTTTTACCTAATTGAAAGATTTTTTGCAATCTCTTTGCAATTATAAACAAAGTACTATTTTGTTTAAATTTCCCTTCAGAAAAACTTCTGAGGTTCGTAAGCATGCTATCAGAAGAGCCGTTTTCTTTTTCAAGTAGGGTTTTTTTTTTGTGGACGAGACAGTAATCATGTCCGATGCTTGATTGTGTTGTTGTGCACATGCTAATTAATGTTTCTGATGATACCATGTTTGAGTTGAGGAGACGGTTAGTTTTGAGTTCCGCAGAAATCGCAGTTTTAAGTGCTCCTAAAGTTTTTATCATTACTACTGACTTCATGTACATTGTTGAACGAGTCCTCTTGATTGCATGCATGAAGATAAGATAAACATGCGATTAAGCTTGACACGTGTTACATGCATTTATGAGGTTTCAAATCGTTCTTGTAATGCCTGTTGCATGAGCAATTGCAATTATCAAATCTTTTCTTAGTCAGTATATATTTAGTTACTGACAACATGACAGTTCAGCTACTATTTCAGTAGACATAATGTCTTATTTGTGAGAATCTTAAAGATGCAAATCGTTTCTATGCTTTATGGGCCAGGGCCTTCCAATCTTAGGGAGAAAGTTAGTAATTGGTATAGTGTTTATGATCTTGGTTACTGAGGAGGGTGTTATTGGTATTATGTGTATGTCATATCTTGGATTTAAATCTTTCATGGCAATCTCCTTACTGGTATCTTTGCTGCAATAGGTTATTGAGTTATATTTTGATCTCAACTGCTTTTAGGATTGAAGTATAATTGATCTCTGTCTGGAAAAGATTGTTTGACCTACTTTTTTTTTTTTTTTTGCTTCCTACCGCGTTGGAATTTAAAATCTACTGGCAATATTATAAAGTTTTGATGTTAATTATGAGGTAATGAAGAAAGGACTGATGGTCTTGTCATAGGCTTTAATTAAACAAATGCTGATCACTTTTCCCTTGGAAGTATGCAGTTAGTGGCTTGCATTTTCACAAAATGCAAATTTTAGTTCTTTCCGGTTCTTTATTTAATGGAATTGAATATAGCCTTTGGCATGTGATTTTAATTTTTTGACCCAGTGCAATTGTACACTTCAGGACTCGTCTAAAATGATAAGGAGTTTAGCAGGTGTTAGATGGAAATCAGACTTCGGATTGCTGTTCATGAGATAATGTGACCATTTACTTTTCTTATGACACATTCATTTTGTGAATCTTGAAGGCTTCTTTGTCTCATCTTTAAGTTAAAACTAATGAGATAAGATTTGTTCCACGTCAGGAAAGATTGATCTTCTTGACTTGTGAGACATGTGATTACTAATATATTCAGTACGATGGAGGCGAAACTGCAATCCCAGTGTCAATTCAAAGGTAAATTGTTGCTTAATGCCTTTTCACTGATTTGAGTGTGAGAGATGCTCATTTCATTGTCAAGCATGAAGGATTATTTATTGGATGGATTTTCTTTTATACATGTTTTCTTTGGCTGGTGATTTATAAATTGTAACCACTAACCAATGGCTACTATATTATTGTACTTTGGATGGGTGATAATTACTTCTCCGTCTGGTGGGTCCAGACGCTTGTGTAATGATAGTCTAGCCCTCTCTCTCTCTCTCTCTCACACACACACACACACACTCACACACATTTTTTTTTGCTTGGCATCAATGCTGGATGCTTAACTTATTCAGAGTTCCTTCAACAGTTCAATTTTGTTCTTGTTTTGGCTATAGAGTGCTTGTCATATTGCTGCGCTTAGTGAGTGCTGGTCAGATTATTTATCATTCTTTTCTGTATTATGATTACTTTGTCAAAATTTGGATTCCAGCAATGAAAGAGAAAAACGTAACTTCTATTAAAAGATGGCATATCATTGTTGTGGAAATCACGAGATTGAGGGATTTCCTTCTATTTTGATTTTCCTAAATTGGGGGCAATCTTCCCTAATTATATCCTTCTGTAGATGGTTTTCTTTCCTAAATTAGAATCCTGTTTGTACATCATAAAACTCTACATCTTGTACAGAAAAAAAGAAGAAATATAAGAGAAGTTGTTTGTTCCTGTGGAAGTAGGTTGGATTAACCGAACCACGTTGTCATATTAAGTCCTTGGATATCACAGTTTTTTTTTAATTGAATCCTGAGAATGATGAAAATTATATCATTTCAAGGTTCAGGTGGTGAGCCATGGCGACCAAACTTTAAATGCTCTCAATTTAGTTGATTTTGGGATGCCAGTGATATTAGTACTTTATTGGAAAAAATATGGGAACCGAATGAGAGTCTTTTCATGGTTAATTTGTGACAAATCTTTGAGGGTAATAAGATAACATTGGACTCAAAGTCCTGCATAACCAGGCATTATGTCTCATGATATACTCTGCAGTCAATCAGGCTTGATTAGTCACTGAGATGTCATCAATATATCTGGTTGTCTTCAGTTTTCAGGTTATTGTCATCAAAGCGAAATGTGAGATCCACACTATTTCAGCTGTACAAAACTTTTGTATGCTGCAGTAAATATCTTGAGTGAGCACTTATTTGCATTAAGTTGGTGGAGATGGTCAATTAACTCGTGGACTGCAGAGTAATGGGATCTTTTTGCTTTGATAGGAAGAGTCAAATTTGTCAACGGAGGTTAATGTGTAGCTAATTCTTTTCCTGTGCACCTATGCAAACTGTACTTGGTTCGCACTGCAGCATGGTCTATATATTGGGTTGATATTTATTTATAAGATCCTAAGTTTGGAGTTAGATACTCTGTTGTGTTGATAAACATTTATTTCTGATTCTAAGTTTATAGTCAATACTTCATGCACCCAATCATAACCACTAACAAAAACTATTGTCTGAAAAGTGTCACTTAATTACATTAAAAGAATATAAAATGTTTGGGAAAGTCCTTCCGATTTGTTAACTATGGAAAATGTTTGGTTAGTTTGACTTTAATTTGAAGTTGAGCTAGAGGAAGTAGCAAGGAGAGCGGAAATATCTAATATTGGGAGTACTTGAACATCCTAACTTGGTAGTATTTGAGCCTCCTGGAAACTGCTTTGGCTCATCTGTGAGAAACCTTTTTCCCAAGATAAGTCCACTGGCAATATTTCAGCGATACATCCCTACCATTTGTCACCTGCTTTCTCAACCAAATTCCTTCTATAATAGTAGTTATCTGCACCTGTGTGTGTGTGCTTTATTGCCAATTTACACGTGAGTTGAATTTAAGCTAAGCATGAGTCATATCGTATATCTATCTGATGAAATATATATCTCAGAAACATTATTTTTTTCATCGAGCATTAACTGAAAGCCCCTCTTTGTGCGTTCTGCTCCGGGCGGTATGTTCTATTTCTATATCAAATATCTGGACATCAAATAATAATGTCATATGAGTTCTGAACTTCTGTCCCTGCACAATAATGAGTTGGTCATTAGCTTTACCTTGCGTATAATTGTTTGTGACTCCACTGTTAGTGGCTATCGTCTATATGCGCCAATTGACTTTGTTGATGTGGTGGAAGCTGGAATCAATGTTATTCCGATTTCTTTTTAGCAGTAGATAAAATGACTTTTTGGGAGGGAGAAGGGTATTCAAACACATCACGGTAATAATTTTACATGCATGGCGGTTTATGTGTGATCATTATTGTTTAGTTGTCATTTGCTTGCTAGGTTCAGACTGTAGGACCAAATACCTCTTGGGTTGCTTATCAGGCTCCAGACGTGTAACGGAAAAAAGACTGTTCAGGCAAGCTCTTGGATGATATGTCTTAACAATCGAGTCTCCTAGTTATCAATGAACCATATGTTTCAGGTAAAGGTATGCTTCAGTCACAGGACTAGAAATATAATCTCCCGGAATTCTTGGGTGCTTTTGCTTTTCCTATGTACAGTTCCCAACGCGCTGGATACAATGGAAACCCCTTTATGTTTAAAGCCAAAATGTTATAAAGAGGTACAAGCTTAAATGAGTGTTGGACACACCATTTCATTTTCAAGGCCTATTGGGTTGAAACTCTCAGTCATCCTTGTCAGAGGAAAGAAGAAAGCTTCGGCTAAAGAAATATATCGACTCTGTAAAGGGTTGCTCCAGTGTTCTTGACCTATTCCTTTTATCACAAAAAAGGGGCAACATTTATATGTTAGTCGTTGCCTTATTTTATCAGCAATGCAATCCCAGTAATCTGCATGGTCCCAGGAAGTAACACTTCCAAAAGCAAAAAACCCAGAACGCTGCTTAAGAAATGTAGTCTGTACTGACTCGATTTTTTCATGCATATCAGCCGTTTGTGTTTAGGCTCGCGACTTTATTCCCTTAGCTTCGTTTGGGTGTGGCTTGAGCCAAAGCCGTGATATGCACAAAGTCAAATCGTGCCTGTTCCTCTCATTGGGTGCTTTCTTCATTGCAGAAAAGTTGGAATACTGTCTCAATCTAAGGGCCCCATGTGTCTGCCACCTTTGTGAGTGACGTTTGTTGGTCATACGCATGAAATCTAACCCAACAGGATTACAGGAGGAAGCTTATCCATTGAGTGGAATTCGTCGATTGTTTTCCTGGACAGGCTTGTTTCCGAGTCTGCCCCTAATTTTAAATATTTCCACTTGCTTGCACTAATTAGCTTATTTTATCAAATGAACCGAAACTTGTCAAGTCCCTAATTGTCGGGATGATAAAATATAAGATTAGGGTCAAGACGCTTTCATTGCCCGGAGTTTAAATTGTCGCAACCTGATGTGGTCTTTAACGTTGTTTTGTACGTGTCTGTGTCTGATCAACGTCCAACCTAATCCGCCTGCTCTTATGTTGGCTTGATTACGACCACGTTTTGTTTATCGTTACTGACATCATCGGTTCCATAATTAATAAGTTCGATAAAAACTTATTTTTGCTTACAAAAAATGATCAACCCAAGGCAATAGATCTTTCAAATGCTGTTTGGGAACCTATTTTGTACACAATTATGACGGATTTTCTAATAATTGCTGTTTGAATGCACAAGACTTGTCATCTGTGGCTAACACTAGCCATGATTAGATTGGATGAAAACATTATATGCATTTCTTTAACACCTTTATTCTATGGTAGCACTAAGGACTTTAAGGAGTCAATGTTTAATCCTATCAAATACTACGATAGGGACTGCAACATATAAGAATTGACACAATCTTTTGATATCTATTTTTTTGCATTAATTAAAAGACAAATTTGAATATGAAGTATTCAAATATAGTCTTGTTATCAGTTTTTAATTATTTTAAATAAATTTTGTAATTTTTTACAAGTTAAATTTGATAAACACATATTTAAAGAACACTTAATGATTCAATTTCTTTGTATGGTAATGATTAGGCCTTGATTTCAACTTTTTATAAAAATACAAAAGTTCAAATTAAATTAAAAATTGAGATTAATTAAAATTTAAGTTAAACTAAAAATTTTGAAATTAATTAGATTTTTGCAAAATTTTTAAATTTTTTAAGCTTTAGATTTCAATTTATTTTATCCATTAATTATTCCTATCAAAATTGTGGGTATTTTGTTAGTTGGTATAAGAAAAAAAGGAAAGAGCAAAGAATAAAAAAAGAATATTTAATAATATATTATAATTAAATAAACAGTATTTTTATATCAATTTTTAGTATGAATGTCAATAGATCAAACCGGATTAAGAGGACCCCGGGTTGGATGGCCTGCAGGCTAGTCCGACCCATCTTTACTTATTTTTAGAAAAAAATTACAAAACAACATCGTTTTATCGTTTTGGTCTGATCATAGGTTGAATCGAGCCAGCTCATGCTCAATCCGATCTTGACTTATGGCCTGATCAAGTCGAATTATTTTGACTCATATCTCGATTAACCCAAACTAAAACCGGACTAAAATTTACATCATAATTTTTATAATGCGCCTCAATTCCTTTACCATACTCGTCAATAACTATCAATCCTCTTGCGATTGACTGACATGGCTGTGTAATCCAACGCCACCTCGGAAGCCCAGAGTAAGTTGTATGTATATACTCTTGAGAGTATAATTATTTAGGTACAGGCGTCCACGTGAGACAACGCGTATAAGTACGCGCTCAACCTGGCTTCGTCCGGCCTCTCACTCTCTCTCTCTCTCTCTCTACTTCACCATATGAGAAAATTACTCACAAAATAACAAAACAGCAGGCGCACAGTTTCTCCTATCTCTCTCTCTCTATATATATACCTGTTTGGTATATGTATTCACGCCTTAAATATCTTCCCCTCTCGACCCGGTCTTCCACACTCCTATTATTCGCATTCTCCGTTCTTCTCCCTCTTTAACTCCCAATTTCCTCTTCTTCTTCTCTTCTTCTGATTTTTAAGGTTTGATTTGCGGACATGAAGTTGCATAATGAAACTGTGCTGGGAGATTTTAACCGAGATGACGAGTTATCGGTGGAGGATGAGGTGGTTGCGTCGTCGATCGCCGTAGGGTATCCTCTCCAGAGGAATCTTGTTGTCGTCGGTTACGCTCTTACCTCCAAGAAGATTAAAAGCTTCTTGCAGCCAAAACTTGAAGGTTTAGCTAGGTATTAGCCTCTCTCTCTACTGTAATCCTCTCCAGACATTTCTGGTTTCTCATGATTTTTTCTTGGGTTGTTTTGATTGTAATTTTCAGTGGCAAGTATGATTTAGGACAATACGCTTCTTTCGACGTCGTTTTAATCCATGTCTTGTGCGTTCTCCTCTTTAATGTAGGGGACCCGAATATTTAGCCTTTTAGAGGTCGCTTTCGTTTAGTTGTCCAGAAAGTGATCTTTATAAAAAAAAAAATACATCTGATTGAATCTTAATTGAAACTATGGTTACTTATTCTGTATAGACATCTTACCACCCGACGTGTAAAAGGACTTGTTCGCTAAACCGTTGTTGATTGGATTGCTTTGTTACTTCTGCCTCTGGATTTAGGGACCATGCAATGGTTGTTTTTTCGTCTAGAAATAATTTGGGAGTTTGGTAGTAACTATTTCACTTAACTAGGTATACTCCATTTCATAGTGTTCCTGTACCCACTGGCCATACTCGACTGTATGATTTCAAAGTAAGCCCTAACACATGTATTCGCTTCTTTCCTATTTCATTGTTCTTTGTTGCTTTGATTAGTTTAGTAGTTAGGTTGATCAAAGTTACTGACTCTTTTGGTAATATAATCTATGCCTCCGTAATTCATTTGTTAGTGGTTTCAGTTGTTCCTAATTGTTTGCTGTGGTGCAGGAACAAAGGGATATTATTTGTAGCCATTGATCTAAACAGGCCACTTTCAGCTCAAGGCCCTTTTGACATTGTATTGCATAAGGTTAGAATATCCTTTTGTATTCAACTTCCTCTATGAATAAGTTGGTTATCATTTGATTACGATATTCCTATTATTTTTCATGTGCTTTTGCTGGAAAGAGGAAGCTTATGGATCGATTATTACGCATGCTTGGTTAACTACTCCCTTTGCGTCATGATAGGAAATTTGACACATTTTTAATTTCTCTTTTTCTCCAATACAGCTGATTGGATGTGAGTGGCGGCAGATTCTTGAGGTAATTTTTGCTATGTAAATTTTTTATTAACATCCATAATGTTTTATTTGCTTGATTGCTTGCATGCTCTTATGGTGTCTTCCACGAAGATTCAGGATCAAATATAACCATCAACTTTTGAATACTTGAATCTTATTTATGTTTGACACAACTTGCAGAATTCCTTCCTCTTTCCCCCATCATGAATCATGACTTGATTGTTGAGATCGAGGCTAGAGAGTGGCGATTATTCTACTTCATGGCCATCTAGCTGATTCCTTCAGGTTTCCTGAACATTGCTTGCAGAAAAACATTTTGTTTTACTATGTTGACCCTTTATGTCAGTTGAATATAGATTGACTAGTAGGCTACCTTTACCAACCAATCTAAAATTCCAGTCATGAAATTCACTTCACTCTTACTATCCAGAATTTCTTAAACCTGTTTATTGCTTTACCAGTATGAT
Source organism: Erythroxylum suave (assembly GCA_027563595.1). Lineage (NCBI taxonomy): Eukaryota > Viridiplantae > Streptophyta > Magnoliopsida > Malpighiales > Erythroxylaceae > Erythroxylum > Erythroxylum suave. The sequence goes on along the minus strand of JAOSBN010000002.1, from coordinate 3,885,660 downwards.
CAGGTTTTTGAACTATTATCATCGAATTGGCCCTGCTGAATTCACAAGACAGAGTTGCTATGATTGTAGTTGCAAAAATTGTTGACCTCATCTATTTCTTCATTTGTTGATTCCTTCCAGTTGGAAGTACTTGGATACAATCCTTGTGGTCATGGCTCATAATACTGTTTCGAGATATGCTTGTCTGCTTTTCTAGAGATTTTATCTGGAGAGTATTATATTCTAGTGTTGTTAGCTGTGATCCCTGCGTCTCATTTCCTCTTCAAGTTTCATGCTCACTGACAAGAGCTCTCTTGGAGGTGGAATCCCAAAGTGACATTGTGAATGCTAGTCTTTATTAGGAAAATATGATTTTAGAAAATAATTTCACTGTCATGTATCATATGGTTTGTAAACTATTGAGTTCATTTGAGAGTGGCTGTTTGTAAAAAGTGACCACTGCAGCAAAGTTACGTATACCATCTCAATTTTAGTCGTTAGACTGTTGACATGTGCAGTAATGATAACTAACATATTATCCCTTTTACATTGTAAATTGTTTTGAAAATTTGCACTGTTTCTTCTTCTAGCTAGTGGTGCTGGGATGTTGTTGTAACCCAATATGGACTAAATTGGAACTTCATTGTTTAATGTTAAAAAGGTAAATTGGGGTAATTGAATGTTTATTCATGTATCAAGCACAAGATGAGTGTCTATATATTCTAAAAGAGGAGCTATTCATGACTCTTCCTGTACATTCTGTATTCATGTAGCAGATTATGTTGATACTATATAATTCCCAGTAATTAACTTGCAGATATCCAACAGGATTTTTTTTTTTTTCATTTCACTGGTCTGAGATGAAAATTCTTCAGGTCTATGATAATTTCATTTTATTTGCTTATTATTCTAGGACTATAGGAGGATACATCCAGAAGTCACTGTTCTTGATCCTCCAGATGCCATACAGCATTTGCACAATCGCCAGTCCATGCTTCAGTGTGTTGCTGAGATTAGCTTGTCTGATTCTTATGGTATATATTATTCTCTGATGATAAAATGAGGAATAATTTTATGCCCAGAGGAGAATAGTTACAGTTTTACATTGTTCTCTTTGCGCTTTGAAGGTAAATAAAGTTGTATTTACCTGATTTGTTATTATGCTGTAGGAAAAGTAGATATTCCCCGCCAATTAGTTATTAAGAAGGATGCATCATCAATCCCTGATGCAGTCACCAAAGCTGGGCTCGCGCTACCACTTGGTATTTTTTGGTCTCAAACTGCATCTTCCTGTATGTGTGGTAATATATAGTTCATCAGTTTCTTGAAACTGTTTTGAATGTGGAAATATTTTAAGGGTTTTGTATGTTCGCAATTGGCCATAGCACACACATTTCACCTATACTAATTGCCCCCATCTGTTTCAGTTGCAAAGCCACTAGTTGCTGATGGGAGTACCAAATCACACGAGTTATCTCTTGCCTTTGATCAACGCTCTCTTCGAAAACTTGAACCTCCACTTGTCCTACAGGAGTTTGTTAACCATGGTATGTAGTAATGAATATGCACCAAGTTTCATGTGTACCACAAATGTGTTATAATTCCAGAAGTGCTGTTATATGTGTTGTAGGAGGCGTTATGTTCAAGGTTTATGTTGTTGGGGAGGCAATAAAGGTGGTCAGACGCTTCTCTTTGCCTGATGTTTGTAAGCGAGAGCTTACCAATAATGCTGGTGTTTTACGTTTTCCAAGGGTTTCGTGTGCTTCAGCTTCTGCAGATGATGCTGATCTGGATCCTCGCATTGCTGGTTAGTTGCCTGATAAGAGTCTTTGGCCATTGAGTTGCATCTTTATAAGCTTATTTCCACCTTTTCAATGCATATCTTAGGTAACAGAAATGGTTAGATAAGCTACAGAGCGATAGCTAATATTAGGGCATGTCTATGACAGATGAGTATTTTCTAACGTTTCTTTTGATACAGAGCTTCCTCCAAGACCCTTACTTGAGAAACTGGCAAAGGAACTCCGATGCAGGCTGGTAGTTTTCCTCGTGTTCACTACTGATTTTTCAACAGCATGTATATATATATATTTGGCAAATTGCAACAGCTGGTGTTTACTTAACATATTCTTTATTGTCTTTGATTCTATGCAGGGCCTCCGGTTGTTCAACTTAGATATCATACGTGAGCATGGGAAAGGAGATCAATATTATGTCATTGATATTAACTACTTTCCAGGCATGTAAAATTGTGATCTTGTATTTCAATTATTTGCCTTTAAAATTTCGGATTGCTTTCAAGTTTTAATTCCTCTGAGACCCACTTTTTGCGATTTCAAAACCTCGTAGGTTTATGGTGTATCATTTTTTACAGGGGCCAGATGATTGCTTCCTTTTAACTTGTGTCGTTTTACTGCTGCAGGTTATGGGAAAATGCCAGAGTATGAGCATATCTTTACAGACTTTCTCTTGAGCCTGGTACACAGTCAATACAAGAAAAAGTCCTAAAGAGTGATAGCATGCCTGACGTGAATAAATAAGGGCATCATATCAACATCTTCGCGGTAGTATATGGTGGCTCATTCACCCTTTGGTCACAATGTATAGTAATGTAGTTCCTACAACCAGCTGGAGGTAGCTACATGCGAAATGCAGGGACCTCACCTGCAGCTCGGCTTCTGTAATTGGTTAATTGCTGGATACAGGTCTTCTAATGAAAAATCTGACACTTTCAAAGATCCTGAACACATTGGAAATCACTTGGTTCTTCTGGAGCATTGTGTTCCTTTGGTCACATGGACCTGTGGATTCTGCATTAAGAAGTGGAAGCACCGATGGTTCAGGAGTATCCAATAATGCCTTGTACATTTGGTCTTCTTCCGAGGTGTCATTCTGATCAACCACATGAATTTGTGTCATGTACACAATCATATATGGTCTGTACAGATATTTCTTGTTGGTTCTATCTTCCTGACCTTGTATTGAGCAGCAGTAGAATAAAACCATTTTAGGTATTTGTGTATATGGAGCTGCCTGCCATTGTACATTCTCTGCCATTTGAAGTTGATGTTTCTTTTCTGTGCAAGTTGATGTAGCTTTCCCTTATTATACCTTCCGAGTCTTAGAAAACTCATTTTAGGTCTGTTAAGTTCCTAGGAGGTTTGTAGTAATTACTATATTATTTATGTAAAGATTGGCTATAGATAAACAGATAATAATTCAGTAGAAATTTTGTTGACAATTGAGGCCTCTCAATAACACGTAGCTTTATTTATATAATTCGGTAAAAATTCCGTTGACACGAGTATAAATGACCCACTAAGGAAAATTAATGATTACGATTGTTTATACAGAATTCCTGGATTTACCACAAGTCTAATAATGGGTTTGCAAGACAAGATGAAGTGTGAACACTTCTACGGACGATTAAACTTTCACGAAAGGACTTGTGTCAAACAGATGGTAAGCTCATTCCACCACAAAGTACTTTACTCGAATATGATTCAGTTTTTGCAAGAAGTAGCGTAAACATCAAGGTCCAAATGCCCAATTGACCCAGGACAAAGCACTACAAACTTCGCTAAAAGTAGAACTAACCGGACTAACTTGTGACTGGAGCTTGAAGAGCAGGAGACGACGGCAACTCCGACGCATTAGAGGCATCGACGTCATCGGCAGATGAAACGAGAGACCATTCGGGAGGCAGTTTAGGCAGCGGAGGATACACAGTAGGTTTGCGCCTAATGTCCCAAGGCTGAGTCTTTTTCGGCCTAGTCTTCATGTGATGTTTCGTCGCCTTCTTCTGCGGTCTGGAAGAGCACTCTATCAACAACCCAACATCACCTCGAGAAGTTCCCATTGAAGTTGGTCTCGCCAGAGTTAAGGATGGTTTAGGAACCACCACGGCCGGAGAGCCAAATATGGCAGACGCTGACATCTCTGTTATCGTCTTCTCTTCTCCTCTTCCAACACGGAAAGCTGAAAAGGCGATGATGCTTATTGTACTTCTATAACGTAAGAGCAATTCGGGACCTTTCAATTCGGATTGGAACTTTTTGGCACATAGTTACAGAAGTAACCTTCGTTAGATTGGGCCAATGGGCTTGAAGTTTTTATGACATGGGCCAAGCCCAGTAACACATTTTTAATTTTTTAGTTTATTTTATTTGATATCCAACAACAAGATTAAGGAGGTGTTTGACAAATAGCTTATCAGCTTTTTTTAATTTTTGACTAAAAGTTAGCTTTTTAATCATTTTAAAAAGTTATTGATATGTTTGGTGAATAATTTATTGGTTAGCTTATTTAACTCCAATAAACTAATTTCTACAAGTTTTTTAAGAGAAGCTTTTAAAGTTACCTCTTTGCCTAGTGATAGTATTGTCCTCTACAAAAAAGTAGAGGCTAATAACTTTACAAACTGTCCGATTTTACGTGGTTGTCTCTGAAACAAATAAAAAAGAAAAAATCAATAAAAAGAAAATAACAAATGACACCAAAAATTTAGCAACATAATTTGACACTCTTTACTTACGTCTGCGAGGCCCTTACCCAGATTAATTCTTTCACTTAAATACAATAGATTTACCTAACGCTTTATTGAGTCGATACCACTCACCCCTTAACACTATCTCTCAACCTCACTTTCTGTGAAAGATTTTTATACTTAATAACACAATCAACTCGTGTTAACCTCGTCAGAAAATTTTTCTAAACAACTATTAATAAAAAGACAATTAATAAATCACTCTGACGAACACTCCAAAAAGGCAAAAACGCAGACCAAGAGACTTTATACCCTCGACTCAGTGTAAGTGTGTAGCAAAATTTTGATCTCACACAACCTATCAGTGTAACATTCAACCAAAACCTTCACAAAATAATAATAATAATAATAATAATAATAACACTTCAAATACAAGAATTGGGTCACGCTGAAATCAACACCCCTTCAGATCGAAGCTCGCCACACCATAGACGCAACACCAGCCAATTGACTTTTTCATTTAATCAAGAATTACACGATACTTTCTTGAATAGTCACACACACACATACGCAAAACCACCTTATTCACCTTTTTGCCAAGACGGAGACATGCACACCTCTATTGTTGAAAACCCATACACACACATACGTAAAGCCAAATTTCTGGATACTTATCACCTAAAAATCCAGCAATACTATATGGCCATGTTTTCACCACACCGCACCAAACCAAGCACTCACGCTGCGCACTTAGAGATTAGTCGTAGGACCTAGGTCACACGCATAAGCTGCACGTGTTTATTGAAAACAATCTAATTCACAAGACAAATTCTAACAATGCCTTCCAGCCCCCACATTCACGTAATGTATCATAAGTCTTCACAAGATCCACATCTATTCAAGATAGGATTTCATATTAACTAGAATATTATCCAAATAATTCTTTTTAAATCTAAGATAATAAAAATATGACGAGTCTAATTTATAAAAATATGCTAAAATAAAATAAGTAGATATATACACCATATATCTAACATCCTCCACTTTACTCTCTATTTTTATTTTGTGTGTTTTCAAAATTGGTTTTTTTATAGTACAATTATGTTGTAAAGTTTGGAAGAATATAATAAATGGGTTAAGTAACCTTTTTAATCTTTATTTAATTTTATAATATTAGTTTACATTTAAAAATATCATTTTAAACATAAAGAGTCACATCAAATTAATATTTTTATTATATAACCTATGTATATCGTATCTGTGTTATATTATAATTGTAGATATTTTTAATTTATTAAACAATAAAATTTATACATATTATATTAAAAATACTAATATGATGTAGTTCGCTGCATCATTTATATTAATAGAGAATTTAATGTAGGATTGTTATTGTTGTCATTATTATTATTATTACGTTTTTTATTAAAATTATAAACTTAATTTTTGTAAAATTAAATATCTAAATTTAAATTCTTATAAAAATATTCAACGAAATACTAAGAAATAGAATATTCAATATTTAATTTTACAAAATATCTTTAATAAATAATTATTGGTCAAATCAGCTGATATAATTAGCTATCAGCTAACCGCTCCGCTGTTTGTCAATCTTATTTTCCAGCAGGTCTGGATCATAGACCTCCGTCATGGTTGATGGGCCTTTTCAATCTGGACGGCGTCCCATATTCTTTACTCACTTGCCCACTGAATAATACTCTCTATGTTATCTTTTATTGATATTTCATATACTTGTTTGAATAATCATTCCAAAATTTTAGTGCATAAGTTCATAATTTGATACATATTAAAAAGATAATAGACCATCTTGCCGAAAATTAATTATTTATAGTTTTCAAAGATATTGGTTGGGCCGATCGTGCTAGGCCCAAGCCCAGGCTTAGAACGGCCAATGGATTGAGCATCCACCATTAATGGTTGACCTAATTTCTAC
>JAOSBN010000002.1:3865768-3876038 GCA_027563595.1 Erythroxylum suave | reverse complement strand
TTATGTCATTAGCTTTGATCAATCTTATGATGATCTTGTACTTTTTTGGGGTCTTTAATTCCCCATTTATTAATAAACATTGATGGTGGAGCCCCACCTTTAATTAAAAATAAAATATAATATAAATATAAATAATATTATTAAAAAATTAAGAAAGATAAGGTTGATGTGTTTTGATAGTATTAAGAAAAGACAATCGGATGCTTTAAACATTTTCCTCTTGTATTTAATTTAAATATTTAAATATGTTGTACTTATTTTTTCGTGATTTAGCCCAAATATTTCCTTAATTGACTTTATTATTATTATTGTTGTTGTTGTAATGACTTATTTGATTCGTTTGTTTACTTTTTTATTGTAACAACTTATTTTATTTCATTTCTACCTTTACTGCATTATTTAGTTTATTATTTATTTTATTTTTTATATGAGTCATTCAAAAATAGTTTTTACTGATTAAGAATAAAGTTACGTATTATCAAATCTTCTCGTCTTACATATTTGTGTGGTTTTTATTTGATATTATTAATTATATTATTTTAAGCAATTTAATTAAAGACCAAAAACAACAATGTCCTAAAAATTTTATTAACATTAACTTTGTAATATTGTGGATCAACCCGAGAATCTTATGACTATCCGTAAATTTCAGATACAATGGACGAGACAATAAAGCTTTCTCTCTCCGAGTACACGGCGGTTGCATGACAGATCGGAGACTTATTATCACAACCGTCATTCTATTTTGGGTTAAAAAGTACAATAAAGTTGGAACTTTACAGGTGTGGGTTTGGACAAAATCCATTTATTCCTTAAGGAGGACCTTTTTTATTTCAAATTTAACTTAACTAGTTCAGCGGTAAAAATATTAAACTTTTAACTTTTTTATTTAAATTTTATTTTTTTACTTCAATAATTATTGGTGTTAAAAATGAATCGATTTCATAATTAATCGGTTAATTTTAATAAATTAATAAATTTTTATATATTAAAATAAATAAATAAATTTTTATTTATCAATAAATTTTTAATTAAATTTCAAATTCTTCTATAATAAAGACAACCACCTTCAATCATTTTTTAAATTATTTAATTTTAGTTAGATTGAACAATTTATACCTTAAAAATTTTGTTTTATCAACTTAATTTAGGATTTAATAATTACTAAATTTTAACCCAAAAAGTTTCAAGTTTTAATTTAAAATTTTTTTGTTAAAATTTTATATACCGTTTAATTTTTTAGTGTAGAAAAACAAAGAAGACTTTAAATCTTAATTTGACCTTGTAATATTTTGAATATAAAAGATATGGAAATTGTTCCAAATTGATGCGCGACAAAGTCACTTGACTTCTAGTAGGGTGACAAAACAAGGTCAACGGTGGTTCCTTTTTTCGGTTCGCAGGCGAAGCCAAAGAACAGACACAGACAGACAGGGAAATCGGGGAAGATGAAGGCACTAGGATGGTGGCTGATGTTGGTGGGTTCACTTCGATTGGCGTCAGTTTGGTTCGGTTTCTTCGACATTTGGGCTCTTCAAGTTGCTGTCTACTCCAAATCCACTAGTAAGTTTCTCTTCTTCTCTCTGTCTTTCTCTTTGCCACTCCATATTGTTACTCGTTCCTATTTCTGTCTACTCCTCTACCTTAATTCACTTTACAATACTAAGGTTGTGTTGCTACTTTGAGTTCCTTGTTTCTTGGTTGGAGAAGGGTGATTTTGTTTCGTATGGGAAACCCAACAAGTTGGCGTCTTTTTGTTGAAGAGGATTCTGATTTGGTGGGATCTGTAGATAAGTTACTCATAATATTAGTGTATGTGAGAACTGCGTGTCTCAAGTTGGGAGTAACTGTTTCTGGATCAAAAATTGGAGATCTCAATGTTGCTTGCACCTGTCTCCAATGCACGTTTAAAGGAAATCTTTGGGAAAAAAAGGGAAAAAGGAAAGTTTTGGCAGAGATTTGAGATCTGAGAACTGTGTGTGTTGCTTTTTTGATGGAACTCATTTTAATTCCCAAAATTCTTTGGCAAGCGATCTAATTATCGTGACATTTTACAAGCATGACTTTTACTCTTGAAATTCTTCTAAAGAAGATGCTTTGTTCTATTAAAAATATCTACTGCTAATCAGTTATGATAAGGGAGGTGATGCATTGTATTATAGTGTTGGTCTCGACAACACTGCTTTTCTTGAAATATAAGTTCTATGATTTGCATTTTAAGTGAATCTTGGTTCGTGATTTGAGGAGTTGGTTCGATTAGCAAAACCTAGAGATTTACCTTTTGGAAATTCAAACCTTATTCACTCAAACAATTGTAAGAAGCATGTGAAAAAACTGAGGGTCTGTATAACGTGAAAATTGAGATTGACTCCAACACCAAAAAAGGATATAAGATACTCGATTTTCGAGTATAATGGAAAAAGATGAGTTTGGCAAGCACAATGAGGATTTGTATTCAGATCCTTGCAACATGAAAGGTCTGGATTCATGCACGAGCCATTGTGTGTTTTTAGATGTTAGATCTTCTTGGGAGTAGAGGGTTCACCTCTTTTCTCTAGAAAGAATATTGAATTTTGAGTAGAGATTCAGGGAGGAATTAGATTAGTTAAGAAGACAGTTCATTTCATTGTGATGTACAGTGAATACCACCGATAAAAGTTTACTTTGTCCTTTGCAGAATCTGCAACATAGTCCATTTTAGGTACATGCTCTAGAAATTGCGTGTTTGAAGTGAAGTTTCCTTTTAGAATTAATGTGGTTATTGTGAAGTCTGATGTTTAATACTACGACAGTTGCCTAAATACTTCTTACTTTAAATTTATCCTCTGATGATAGTAATGTTAAGAAAATGAATTTTCAGATTGAAAGGGGGTGCTGATTGGTATTCTATCATCCAGTCAGCTGGATTTCTGTAATTTTCTGATTAATACGGTAATAATTAAATACAATTGTTTGCAATGAAGTAAGGGAAAAATGAATTAATTCCATTTTACGGAAAAATACTTTCTAATGACCAAGCTTTCTTAATAAGGTAAACTTTAAATTGCCGGAAAGAATCTGGCATAGCAATCCCGTGTTCTAAAACTAATCAAATTTCTCTTTTCAATAGATTGCAACTTTCATGGACTTTTAGCTCAGGTAATAATATCCCAGTGGAACAAGGAAAGATAAAAACCAGATTCACCTATTTGAATAAATCAGTGATGCTTTTAACTGTGACATTTTCTTTACATCTGTTTTCGCCTGTGATGAAGTATGTTACCTTCTATTTACGACAGTTCTATCCACGTACTAATTTCCTTCCTTTGATAACTCTTATGTAGTGACTGAAGTGCATGGGAGAACATTTGGAGTCTGGACACTTTTAACTTGCACACTTTGCTTTCTCTGTGCATTGAACCTTGATAGCAAGCCGCTTTATACAGCTACCTTCTTGTCGTTCATCTATGCCTTGGGTCATTTCTTGTCTGAATATCTGATATACCAGACAATGACTCTCGGAAACCTGACAACTGTCACCATCTTTGCAGGTAGACTGCTTAACGCCGAACCTTACGTCATTCTTTTCTTTTAACATGGAAACCAAAACAGCATTAATCTTCAAATATGGTTTTCCAAGCTTGCAGATCAGATCAAAACTGATCTTTTCACTTCTATGTATACTAGCTTGACGGTCTTAGGCAATTCGTTATCCCTCAGTAATTCGAGTTTTGACACGATCATTGCTCTTGTCCTGGGTAAACTTTAGTATATAAAAATCTCCAATGAAAATGTTTTTGTAGATTCTTTTTACGTTTCTGGTTTCTGTAGTGTACTAATCTTTTGAAGGCTTATGTCAAACGAATAATCTTTGAAATAACTTCACTGTTGGAATTGAATCAGGCACGTCAATTGTATGGATGCTTCTGCAATGGAATGCACATGAAAAGACTCATCCCAAGAGTTTCTGAGAAGATAAGAATTTGATCCTCATCCAGGAATTTAGCTTCTAACTGAGGTCTTAGAGCTATGCATTTACTCTGGATTTTTCATGAAGCAGTGGTTTTCTCATGGGACTAATGATGTAGGATTCGCTTATTCGCAACATTTATTTTCAGGAATCCGAAAGAGAGATGCTTTTCACTTATGAAATCTTATTCGTGATATTTCTTATTAGTAACAAGGGAAAAAAATAAAATAAGCTCTCAGGTTCACTTTTGGTGAAAAGTAAAAGAAACCCAGAAGGTTTAAATATAATGCACCTCTTTAATCTTTATGTTCAATACGTCTTGTTAACTTCATACGCAACGTAAAACAATTTGACCTTGTTAATAGGCAAAAGTTCATAATATTAAATTTTAATAGAGCTATATTAATCAGATTAATTGAAAATTCTAAAACATTTACGAATCACTATATATCTGAGAGTAACACGGTGAGAACTGAGAACGAGCTTTCAGAACCTTAAATTGGAAAGCAGACACTAGTTATTTGTTTTTCCAAGTCTTGCGGCATTGGAAGTACCATTACATAAAATACATAAGCTAACAAAGAGCGTATATTTACATTTGCGTGAATAGTCTAAAGCACTTGCAAGTTCTACGTTCTCCATCACCAAAGTTTTAGCCTATTAGCAGGTTTGACACCAAGAGTTCATACTTCATCACTTATGGATCCAAACCAGGATCAGGAGAGAACCTAATCCCTGCATACCTTATGCATAGAGGAACTGGAAGATGCAAGTCCTTATTCTGAGTCATGGCTGCTTGTCAATAAAGTGAAGCTGCCTTTGAATTGTCTGTGGTTTCAGTTTGGAAAGGTACTGAATCACCACTATGAAGTGCATCAACATTCTTGCTGATAGTTGTAAACTTAGAGCTACCACCTGGAGCAGCAGTGGCATCAAGCTTTTCAGCAGTGGATAAAACAGAATCTATGCCAATTGCGTCTAAACTCTCATTCTTTCCCAGAAGGGTTGATCTACGATATGTTTGCGCGTTCTCTAGGGTCCCATCAGAGCTTCCATTTTGCACTCCAGGAACAAACTGCATATCAATTTGCTTTTCTTCAGCAATCTCGTCCCGGTGAATTGACGATACTCCTATGCCATTACCGTCCTGAAGACTTTCTTCAGGAATCGCTTGAGTGTTAGTTTTTAGTTCTTTATTTCTGAAGGAATACGGGATGGAAGAACTAGATTCGTCATGTGCTTCTTTCCCACTAGCATTGATTCCACGATCACCATTTTCATTCACTTTGTTTCTTATCTTCAGACCTAAATCAATCACTTCAACACTCGACTCCCAGCTGCTGCGGCTTTTATTCCCTTGCTCTTTATTAATATTATGATCATCCTCCATTTCATTTACCTTCACGTTTCTTATAGTTCCAATTTCAGATTTGTTTCTTGATATTTCTGTTTCCTCGTTTACATCACTATATATATCGTAACTTTTGAACTGCTCCTCTCTTAACTCTTGAAAACTCCTTTCACCTGCAAAGTGTGCTCGATCAACTAGTGATTCAGTTCCTTGCTCCGAGCTCCCATCTTTTTCTCCGTCATCAACATCAATGAGATCCTCAATTTCCTCAGGTCCTTCTTCCTCTGCTCTCTCCTGGTCATGCCCATCAATTTCATCATCTCCGCCGCCTCTTCCCTCTTCTTCAATTTCTTCAGATTTAATATCTTCAGAATCTTCTTCCAATTCTTCCTTTTCACTTTCACTTTCAAAATTGAAGGCTGTTTCTTCTCGAGGACGGAGGCCTTTCCTTCCAAGTTTTACGATATCATTCTCTCCTTGCACTTCCTCTGATATATTTTCAGAGCTGTCTTTAACTCCCTCCTTCTTGTCATAAGAGTGCTTACATTGCTTCAGTAGCCAGACAGCAATTGCAAGCAATAGAAATATCTGAAGGACATGCTTCACCTTAAATCCTTTTGACCTCTGATTTCTACTAGGTGATGGCTTCAACATAGTACGCGACTTAGAAGAGTGACCCCGCTTCAAGCATCAGTAGCAATCAGTTAAGTCGGATCTGCAGGTGAAAAAAGACAACCAGAACCAGATCATCAGAAATGAAAGTTACCACTATAACGCAATCATAGGTATTAACTTACAAATACAATCATCAGTTAAGGCAGGCAAAAGTTACCACCTCAAATACAATCATTAATCATCGGTTCATGTAGAAATAATGGACTCTGTGGACACGATAACACAGCCATAGGTATAAACCTAGCATTCAGACAACAGGTCTAGCCCTCTAGCATCTACGAAGATGCCGGGGATGATCGTCAATGTTCAATATTTTTCTACTCTGCTGGAAACAGTGCTATTCCAGAGAAGAAAACTACAACAAGAGTATGTCAACAAGGGAGTTATAACTAAATTGGGTTAAACACGTTCTTCAAGAAATGAAATTTTGCTGCACCTATCAGTGAAGCATTTTCAACCTACAAAAGCATCCTCTACCAGACATAATGTCAATGCATAGGTTATGGTTCCAATAATAGAAGGAAGGAATCCATTCAAGGACATATTCTCACAGCAAGAAATATCTAGGAACTGGATTAACTACAAGTAAGAAAGACGAAATCTCAACTTGTAGCAATTGAAAAGGAAAAAGCTGATACCTTGCTAACCAGAGGAACCAAGCTAGTCTCAGTAAACTTGTGAAAAATCCGAAGGGAAGACACAAAAGCCAGTACGGACAGGATTTTTTTTCCCAACAAGAACTCACTAAAAAGTAAAAAACAATCGCATTATTCGACCAAGAAATCAACTTATCAAGTAGCAACACCAAAATGAAACCATAAAAAGAACAACAGAAAGAAGCACCAAATAGATCACTGAACAACAACAGAGCCAGTACGAACAAAGAAGAACTCATACAAATCGGGTGGATAAAAGTGAAGAGAAAAGAAAAGAGTGTGGCAGTAACTTGTAGAAAACTAGCTGCAGATCCTGAAACAACGACTGAACAATCAAAGACATAAAAGAAAAAGTAAGGATCTTGCCATGTAACAGGCACAACATACGTGTGTAACAATGTTTTTTAGGAAGTGGGCAAACCAGTAACAACTTTGTTCACTTGTGCTCCAAAGAAATGGTTAGCGGGAGAGCACAGATACGCAACCACTTGGCTAAATATGGGAAGCGGATAGAAGATTGAGCGGTTAAGAGGTATGAATGTTGTTTCTCTATCTCTCACCAGTGTCTTGTTTTGGAGCTACTCACACAGTCTGCAAGAGAGAGGGTGCGTGTTCGAGTCATACGTGCGTGTGAGTGCTCAGACACCAAGACACGGAAATGTCGGCATTTCATTCTGTCCCTTACTGTTGTTTTCGTGTTCTACTTTAGGCAAATAGTATCAAAGCTAACGTCAAAGTTACCTAGATCCGAAACCACGTCGTTTCGAGCAGTCATTTTTTTAAGTTTTGTAGTTAAACGCATTACTGACAGGTGGGTTTGACATTAATGAACTAGCAGTACGGATTTAACATAATTTTTGTGAAAAGATATTCCATATTAAAAGATTTTGTGAAATAAATAGCGATAAATATGTTTTTTTCTCTTTTATAACAAAAAATTTTATTGCAATTTTTTAATATATTTAATAACTACGTATTATAAATAAATTATTTAATATGTTGATAAGGTAATTTAAATAACAGATTTAACCCAAATTGTATATATTGAATTTGACATATAAATACACAAAATCTGGAAGAGTTTTAAATATTTTGAAACTAGCATATTTTTTGTAATTTCGTCGTGTTTTAGATATATATTATTTTTGACAAGTTACATATTTTTAATAAATTATTAACAATAAATAACAATATTTGAACTCAATTAATATTTACAAATTATATATTTCTTCACTTTAATAAATTAATATTACAATATTTTAAAGTAAATTATATATTTAAACCGTATGTCAAAACAAACCTTTCAAATTGGCAATAGGATTAGTAATGGGTTGGATTAAGCTCGAGTTCGACCTCAGACTTAAATATTTGTTTTTAGATTCATATTCAGTTTGAAGCCTGATTAAATTAGACTCTAGGTTTGAGGTCTAATTTTAAATTGGGTTGAGTTTGAATAGCTTGAAATTTAATTAGACTTTGGTTAAATATTTTTAAATTTTTTAAAAATTAAAAATGTCACATTTTGACTTTTTTTTAAAAAAATTAAACTTTAACTTGATAACCTAAATTTTAGTTCGACTCAAAGTCCAAAATTATAAAAATAAAAAGAGTCCAATATAATTTGAATTTTAATAAATTTGAGCCTAACTTGTTAAGACTATTTTGCCAACCCTAATCATATAGGCATAAGTGAGATACGTAATCCATTAATTTAAGGGAAATGTTACCATATCTTAGATGCACGACGATGATGCATAAATTGTAAGAGCTTGCCATATTATGCATAAGATTTAATTCTATTCTTGGAGCAGGAATGAAGCTGGATCGTCTTTCTCATACACTCAATGTTTCTACTCGCAAACGGGTCCTTTCCCAACTGCCATTTTAATTTCTAAAACCAAAACTTTGACGATTCGGACATCACTCAACTGCATGTTGGATTTCATTCGATTTCCTGCGAAATTTGCACACTTCCTAGTCATTCAAATTTAATGATTCTGGAGCCCCCCATCGACTTTTTACTCAGTAGTTTATAGTGTCCCTCCTGTCCTGAGTCTGAGGAAGTAGCAAGGACAAGGAGCAGAATTTCTGAACGCAAAACCCTGTAAGAAGCCACAACAACCTCATTAATTCCGACCCGCACTATAAATGAGAACCTCAACTTGTCACGCTAGTCCTTCTGCTTCATGACAAGTGACCTATAGCCCAACCTAACCTGAGCTGGAATAGTTATGTTCTTCCAAATTCACTCGACTTGCTCTTTGTCTGTTCTTCAGTTTTCCTTTTTCTCTTGGACGTGAAAATTCCAAATTAAGACTACTCATCTAGTTATTGGAATTCAATTAATGGAAAACGCACATCGCTGCCCTCCGATGTCATGCACAGCGTTCGGTAGCACTACAAACAACAACATTTACTATATAGGTAAGAGATAAATGCAGTAGAAGTGGACTCATTTGTCTGTTGTGGTAGGGTTGAGGCAACATGTGGTCCCTCGATAACTTATTATTTGTCTATTTATTGGTATGTTTATTCCTTGTATGCCTTGCATATTATTGAAGATGGTCCGCCAAGAATGCAAGTTGTTGTATACTGATAAATTTATAGTAGAACTTTAATCACTGCTCTAATCGAGTAAGGTCAATGATCAAATTTTATATGCATGAGGATGTGATGGTTTATTGGAGAATGAGAGAACTAATAGAAAATAGAGCAGAAAATCCAATATTCCTTATTCAACTGTCCATCTAGTCATAATAAAACATAGATAAAACTTAAGTAGATGCTTGCATTGAAAATATAAAGAACTTCATAACTATTAGCTTATTCTCCTCCTCTCTTCCAAGTTTCGGTTCCATATTATCTAGCATCTGTCAATTCTTGCGTCTATTGTCAGCAAATCAAATGGTAGTAGACACTGAAAGTTATTACAAAGTAGAAGAATGAAATTTATGAGAGACAAATTACTATTGCCGATTATTTTCATGTCCATTAATCATAATAAGGATAGGAAACCGTTAGTACACACACAATGGTTGTAACATCTTATTACTGATGGGAAGGGTAAGATAATAATTTAGAACGAGTTAGGAGTGTTTTAAATTATTTGGCTATGTTCATGCATTCATATATGCACGTGAATAGTGAATTTTGCATATGTAATGATTGTACATGCATTAATGAAATTTCTCGGTATATTTGTTAATAAATGTAATTGTTATGAAAAATATTATTTTTGTGCTTGAAAATTGAATTGGAGTATGTCTTTGTGAGTTTTGAATTTTTGGAGAATTTTAGAAATTTTTCTGAAAATTTCGGGGTATTTTTTTCGGACTAGGAAAAAATTGAATTATGGACCAATGAAAGTGTGACAAATGGATTAGTGAAATAGTGGACAAGTGGAAGAGATGCATTAGAGACAATTGTCAAGATACAAATGAGACACCTAAGTTGCACTTTTGGCAAGGAGAATTGCAGCATTCAGTGATCTTTCTCTTTGGTTCATCTATCACCGAAATCACCTGCTCTTTTTTTTGTTCATCTACCACCAAATCCTAGCTTATTCATAAGTCTTTGGTTTTTGCTTAATACACCTTGCAAAGAAAATACTTCAGTCCATATACTGTCTCGCTATTATTG
>JAOSBN010000002.1:3795015-3856290 GCA_027563595.1 Erythroxylum suave | reverse complement strand
AATATATATTATCAATTAATTTCTATTCTAAATATAATTTATATATTACAATTATTAACAAATTAAATGTAACGTTTCATTATTAAATATAATGAAATTCGTAAAAAAATTAATGAAAACCATTACCGACGGACAATATCAATTTCGTTGGTAAAATGTTATGGTATATACCAACGAACAAAGTTCGTCCGTCGGTAAAGTTGAAGACCCTTTACCGACGGTACAACGATTACCGTCGGTAATTTTGCAGACGGAAAGAAATATTCGGACGCTAATTTACGGACGGAAAGACATTTCGCTGTCGGTAAACATTTTGTCTATTTACCGGCGGTAAGTTGTTTTCCGTCGCTAATTTTAGCGACGCTTACTTATGTTCCGTCGGTAAAGTTAGCTACGGCTGAATTAACGACGTTTTTAGCACATCGGTATATTCCATCGGTAACTTATATACCGACGAAATATTTGGTTATTCCGTCGGTATTTTCCGTCGCTAAACTACAATTTTCTTGTAGTGAATAATAAGAGTTGTTGAGGAGATGCATCCAAATGCATGTCATAGAATGTGTGTCAAACAAATTTACCATAATTATCATAGAAAATGGAATGTTAAAGACTTGAGGAGATAATTTGGACATGTATATGTTCAACATAAGACAAAGACTTTAACGAGCAATTGAAGAAATTGGACATAATTAAACCTAGGCGTGTTTATGCTTTCTCAAGTATCCACCAGAGAGTTTGGCTAGGTTGTACCAATCATTTGAGTCAAAGTATCCAATCATTAACAATAACATGAGAGAGACTTTCAACAGGTGGATCTTCCTAACAAAAGACAAACCAGTGATCAATGTGTTAAAAACTATAAGGAAAATGGTGAAGAGGAGACATACTAAAAGGAGGGTATATGTATATGTATGCAAATCAAATATTTCACTTGCAATGAAAATCAAAAGCTAGAAAAATTAAAAAGGAGGCAATGCAATGAAGAGTTATGTGAAACAGTGATGGAGCATATAAGGTGAGTAAAGGGGATAAAAAGCATATTATATGACTATAAAGGGATAATCATTGTAGCTACAAAGCGTGGGACGTATATGGTTACCTATGCAAACATGTCATAAGTGCTATTATTCCCTCTAAACAAAAATTGGAGACATTTTTGACTGACTGCTATGAAAGAGTACCTTTTTCAAAAGTGCATGATCAAGTGTTGTACCCTATTAAGGGAGTGATCTTTTGACCATTAAATGATTTGGAGGAAATACATCTACCAACTAAGAGGGTGATGCCAAGAAGGCCAAAAAAGATAAGGAAGAAAGATAAAAATGAACCAAAGAAAGTCTCAAGTAGAAGTAAGGTGTCCCAGAAGGAACAACTGCAATGTAAGAAATATAGTTCAGATGGACACAATGATGGAACGTGTTATGTATCAAGAGCTAATGAACAACATGCCAATAAAATTGATTAATATTTTTAATTTTAATTTAATTAACGATGTTGGCGTTATGCATGTTATTTTATAGGTTGAAAGAGGTTCAACTAAAGGGTCTTGTGTCAGAGAATTGTAACAAGTAACTGTATAATGCTAACCTAATGATTCTTATATCTTGTAGATTACAATGCTACTCATTTCATCTAATTTATGTTCAACAAAACTAAACTCAATGTTTCATGTTAGCTACTAACGAATGTCTTTCTAGTTAATAAAGCAGTATTATGAGTTGTACTAATTTTTAACTCTTATGCATTCATTAGCATGTTGAACAACTTTAAACTTATATAAATGTTCATTAACAAGTTGGTTCACAAGTTGCTAGTTCCACAAGCAATACTAAAAGGAAATATCTACAATATGATCCAAGATCTTTTAAATTGTCATTTAAACCAAGGGATCTTAAATTTAAGGGTAAGTCTAGCATAATCTCCAGACAATTACAAGCTACTGTAAGTAGGAGTAAAGGGACAATTAGGACTAGCAACCAACAAGTTGACAAACCAGACACTTGATTTGGTGTATTGATATATTCAATCTATAACAATTGATTTGATGTATTTTGTAACTAAATTGTTATTTTGCTTAGAGGATTGTTGTTTTAATGAAAAATACATGATACACAATTATATATGACATATCTTATAAAAAGACAAAATTGATATTATTTAAATGACAAGCAGGTTTCATTATATAGTTTTAGTGTTATATATGTTTCCATTAGGTTGTATATATGTCTTCTATTCCATTGTTCATAAGTTCATCTAGTAATCTAGTAATTGAAGTTTTGTTATGGATTACAAGTGGATAGTAAGCTAGTAATGGAAGTTGGTGTATTTAATGCCTTATAAAGTATTATCTCCATTCAATAATAAAAAACATAAGTATATTCCTACTAGTTATACTAAAATTTTAATTTTACAACCATATAGAAGATGAATAATAAAACAACAACTGAAATAAACTGTATGATTACATTAAATAACATTAACTCTTTTTTTCTTTTTAGTCAACATCTCAATGTCTCGCTTTATAATTATCAATTGCACATCATCTTCTTTTGGTCCATATATGATTCTCCTTCTTTTGGTATCCTTGTTTAGTACAGATATTTCATTCTTTTTTTTTTTTTAATTACATAGGTAGCTCTCTCCAAAAATTGTCAATCGTGTCACTAAAAACTTCACAATTACTAAAGGGGTAATTAGGATATCCCAAAAATCTTCTATTTGAATTACTATCATGATGTCCTCAAACATGCATCTAGTCTACAATTTGATGCATCTAGTCTACAATAGTAAACAACTTTGAAAACATTATTACAATTAGAGATGCCAAATGGTGAGAATTCCATATGTAAATTTATAACAAGTGTTTATAGCCATTAATCAATAACTTACTCTTTTTCTTTTTTGCAAATTCTTAATACAAGTATTAGCATAGACATATTGGAATTATAAAAAATCTACTCCCATATGTGTCAAGCCCATAAAAGCAATAAGCCTCTAAATGACAATGTTACAAATGAGGTTGGCTCTTTAACCATTTCTCATGGCAAATAAATAGCCTTAACCACAAACAATTCCTTTACAATAACCTATAAATTATAAGGTTCCATTTCTAAAGGCATTAGGTCTATATCGTCATTGAAATAACATTCTAAAATCCAATATCAGCTTGATAAGAATTGTCTATTGAATAGTAGAGTGACAAATAAAAAATTGCAAGATGTTGCCAAAAAGAAAACTATGCAAACTATTATAACAATTGCAAACTAATTTCACTTCCTTTTCAAAGGCAAAGAAAATTCAGATGATGTGTTATGACAGGCATTAACAATATCCAATACGAATAGGATATTTATGTCTGACTGCTTAGAACACTGGCCTCTGTCTCAATAATTTCATACACAACGTCAGTCAACAACAGGCTGCCTTGCTTCATGTTAATTCAGTTAAGCTATAAGTAACCATGTTTATCAAATATCTAACGTTTAGATGAGAATCCCAAATCATAGTCAGCCCCACACAAAAAACTGGCAAACATAATCGTTCATAAATCACTCACTTGAACCTAAAAGAAGGAAAGATATAAACAAAGCCAAATTATACAGCTCCAATGGTGAAATATAGAAGAGATGATACCTTTATTTAGATGAGAGGTAATGGTGAAACAGAAAAGGTAAAACAAACCCAAAAGAAGTGTCTACAAATGCTGGAAGTTAGAAATTACAGATCAGGGATTTCAATCAGAAATAGAGAAGAATCCACTGCAAAATGAGAGGAAACGATGGAGGTGTTTGCTTTCAACCAAAAAAGCACCAAGGACTCAATGGTGTTGTCATCTTCATCTAGTTTAAAGTCTAATGCGCAGAACCAAAAAACAACGTAGTATTGGATGCACAAGGTCGTAACGGAGTATTCTCTCTAATCCCAGAGGATGGATAAATGTTGGTTAATATTATTTATGGGTTCGAGGTGAGCGGAAAGCTTTGCTTCTGATGTATAAATCTTGTAAGATACGAAAACAGAACTGTCTGACATACTTTATCTTATCTTAAAATCACAATTCATGTCGTCACTCATCATCAGTCTTTAAGCTTCTTCCTCCTCTGTCCTAACCTTCCCCGAGATGGAAAATAAAGTAAAAGAAAAGCACCAAGTTTCCGGTGTTCGTACTATTTTACCTCCGTTTTGCTAAAGTCATTACATAAGAAACGCGTAGAGGAGGATTTGTGTTTTACCGGAAGAAAATTCTTGACCGCCTCCAGGATATTTCCAGGTCTGATAAGCCAGACCTCAAGCCTGAGAACAAGTCCCTGAACTTTTTCATGCTTACCCTTGAAAATTTATAGGAAATAGAACTTCTTACAAGCACAAATATAAGGAAAATGTAGGATTTGATTAGTACAGAATAAAGACAGAAGCAAGTGATACAGTTAACTTTCTACATATCCACAGTAACAGTCAAGGACTGAATAACAAGTTGCCACACTTGCACTTCCAACACATGGGCTTATAATTGGAGATACCATCCCCTCTGGAGTATGCAACGGAGGCAATTGCTTCAGAGAAATGAGTTCTTTGTCCTGGGGCTTCTGTTGTTACAGGAACTTGAACTGCCTCACAATGTCCACAAGAGCCACACCTTCTCTCACACCTTGGTGGTGCTGACCCTATTGTATGAGCTCTAACTTCCACCGACTTCTCCTCTTTAATTCCTGCCTGTAAGAGTAACTTGTTTGACGAAGAACTTCCACAAACTGGTTTAGAAGTGAAATCAAAACGGTAATCATAGAATAAGTAATAGTCTTTCAGGGACAGCGGTTACCTACCTGGGAACCGTCTATCAGCTTGGCAAGTGATCTTCCTGCAAAAATTGGAATTCCAAGAGTTCAGTTCTGAAATATTGTTAACTTTGCTCTTCTAAGACTCCTTTGGAATTTATACATTGCGATGTACTTACCTGCAGCCATAGAGCTCACAAATGTCAAGAAAAACAGGAAGGAAATCATAACATGTCTATTTCTCTTGCAATAGATGCAAATTCCGGCACTGTCCATTAAAGCAGAGCGAATCCTCAGAAAGAAGACCTGGAATTTACAGGTAGTCTCCGAAAGGAAGTAGAATCACAATCATGAAAACTCTGAATTCCACCTCCTGAAATGCTAAAAGAGGAAGTTTTTTTTCACTCTTCAACTCTAATCACTTGAACCTGTGTGTGTGTGGCAAAGAAGAGATGTAGCCAACCTAAAGGAGAAAAGGGAAGGACATCGACCTCGTAACATGAGCCAACGCAAAACCAATTCACTCGTCTCTGCAAAAGGAAAGCCTGTGCTAGTGCTATAAAATAGCAGCAGTGGCAGTGCAGAGAAGGAAAGCAGGAGAGGAAAAGAAGGTGAATTTGAACTGCGAAACAATACAAGCACGGCGACAAAGATTTATAGTTTCTCGTTTGGTCTTCCTCACGCTTGTGTTGGCTCAGATTTGAGAGAGTGTGTACTCGGGATTTGAACAGTAAGCAAATTTCAATTTGACACGCCAAGTCGCTTTCCTTTTTGTCTATTGAGAAGAGCATGAATCTATTGCTCCCAAGGAGGATACTATTTGCGGATAGGCAACTAGAATGTAGAGCATGGACTACATATTTTGCTTGAGAAGCCATACGAGGAAAGTTCTGTATCTTCTGAGTACGGTAATCAGGGTGGTTTTATCTACAAGCCACGCAGTTTCTTGGGGAAAAGCTGCAAAACCGTTTGACTCGCGCTCTGTAATTTGCAGTATGTCCCAACTTACACAGAACCTTTTTTTAATGTGGGTGTCGGTGATATATGCGTTCACGTATGTACCATATCGCAATAGTATATAAAGTTCTTCGATGGTATGGTTTCTGAATGCCAGATTGGGACCATCATAGCAATAGGTTGAATCGGTAGTCTGTTACGTATACTCATACATACGAAATGCAATTTCAGAGTGTTTCTAGAACAGAATAAATAGCTTTTAGAAGTTTTGGGTGAAGACGGTATAACAAGGAAAAACCAGAAGAAAACTTGTCAACAATTCTTTGTTTCTCTGTTTTTGTTCATCTATAAAATTTACATTTGAAATATTACAATGACCTTTACAAGCAATTGAGCTTCTATAGAACAAAATTGTCGACCATGTGTTGGATAACGTCAGCCCCATCGGAATTCATACATGTACCATTTACCTGAACATAGAGGGGGGTAAAATTAGAGACAGTCATGTCTGCACGCTGTAACCCAGATAACAGAGTACGAGCAGAGAACTGTGTTATATCTTTTAGTTCCCGTTTAAAGAGAAAGCTCAGAGTCCAAGATGAATGACTTTACCTGAATGGTATTGTGTGATCCAAACCGTTGTGCACCTTCTTTGAAGTAAACATCAACCCTTTCCCAACTCACTTTTGTCAAACCTCTTAGCATTTCCTCTGCTAGTAATTAACACAAGATTGGCTTCAAAATCGCTAGTTTAATATTAAGAAGTCGTTATTAGTCATCAGGAGAGACGCCTAAATACCAAACCTTCCATGTCAGTAGTTTTGCATCCATCAACTCTAGCATTACGAGTTCTTGCAACTTTTGATGGATCGACATAAACAATATGAGGGTACTTGCTATCCTTTGAAAGATGACGTCTCTGGTAAATGGAGAGGAGCATTAGAAGATGCTATTATTCTCCAGAAAAAGGAGTAAAGCAACCCTCAAAGTTAAACAATTACCTTTGGAAGCTCAGTACGACGGCGCAGTGATGATGTGCTCCAACCAACAAGAGCTTTAAGAGAGTTAAGATCATCACGTAAATAAGGAAACTTTCTGATTCATTAACACCACCACCACCATTAATTCTTCAAGACATTTCTTCATGAAGTGTCTAAGGAATCTCTAACTAATAATTATCCATAATTACGTAAGAAGAATGAGGATACGATCAAAACGTACATTTGCATATGCAACACGGCGCTTGAAGGATTCCAAAGCAGATCTACAGTGACAAAACAGAAACAGATTAACAAAGAAAAAAAGGAAAAGGGACGAATTTTATTCTCTTGTTCTCATCTGAAGAAAGTAGGTTTGGTTTTGAGGATAATAAAAGTTCGGCCAAACTAACATAAATTTGAGATCTTCAGAATCCGCAACCATCTGAAGAAGTAGAGGAGGTCTTCCGTTACGACCATCTGCTAAGAACAGATGTTTTCCAGTTCTGCCAAGAAACCCTGAAATACGAGCAACTAGACTTTCCAGAGACGAGAAACCGCAAAATAATGGTACCTGTACCAACACGAGGATTTCAAGCTTCTTCAAAAATGAAAAAATATCTTTCGTCTGGCTTCTAAGTTTCTATCTCGCGAAAGAAAATGAAAAATGCAGGGATTTTAAGAGAGGTGGAACAGAGGACCTGTTTATGCCACCTTGAACCAAGGTGCGGAGTAGCAAAAGTTATGAAATTCATAGGTTCCAGCCCAGCAATCTTCCCTGGGGATGTTTCTTCAAATTCATCATCTTTACGCTCTCCATTTCCTTGAGAAATTTCCTTTCTAGTGCCCCTCCCATAGAGCTTAGCGATCGCATATCTTGCAATCACTCCACCTAATGAATGTCCCACGAATGAGATCTTCTGGACAGATGGGTGGCGTTGAATCACCGATATGACCTGAAAGAAACTCGTTAACAACCTCCGAGTCCTCCTGACGATGGAAATAACTTAGTGCTCGAATGCCAACCAAAAATCAGTTCATAACCCACCTCTTCAGCTAATCTACATCCCATCACATCAACCCCATGTAATGTCAACGTCCGAATATTAACTTTGCTACCTGCACTAACCATTTGACGACAGTCACTGTGATTGAAACAGGGTAACTGAAACAGTTTCCACTTTTCTATTCCCAGAAAGCTGCAAATTGAAAGTACTCACAGTGAACAACAATGTCTCTCGGGTACTTTCTCAAAATCTGTTTTGCGCCATATTTCCAATCTGTCGCACTGCGAGAGATCGGAAAAGTAAAGATTAAAACTTTACAATAAAGCATGGAAAAGAGATGCTTATAAACAAACAAAACTAAGACCCAATGAGGCTCAGTCCCACCTGCCAATAAGACCGTTAACCATAACAACCAGGTGATTAGGATTCGAGGGCTCTCCGATCCTATCGACCCTTATGTCAAAACTCCCTTCTTTTTCATTTTCCACTCTAAAGCAACCAAATTTTGGCATATACTTTTTGTTCCTACTCTTCTTTTTATGCCTACCATCACCACCGCTATTCTTCGCTGCTATGTCATTGACCCCATTAGAGTTTCTCATCGGAGATTCCTGTAACTTCCTAGCACCGTCTCCGACAACAGCAGAGTTCATATCGGAACCAACTAACTAAGGCTGATCGGAGCAACTATGGAAATTGTTGAGTCAATAGAGCGTAGGTTCATTAAGAAATGAACAAGCAGCTTAAATACTTATGGGTCCCAGTTCGACCTCCCGTGAAGCTGCCCTGGCATGTACATTGTACGAAGACTGGGAGTCAGAGAAGAGAAGGGACATTTTCCAGAAATAAGACTTTTGTTTCACCTTATTTACGACCCACCCATCGTGCTTACGAAGTATAGAAGGGAGAAAAATGGAATTCAGAAAGTTAAGCAAAGAGTTGGTGGGATGGCGGTCTGTAGGGATTCTAGAACAGTTTTACTTGTCAAATATGTTTAAGCCACGTCAGCTTCATCATTTCAAAGTTCTCCTCAGAGCTTGTGTTATTTTGTTGACTGGGTCTCCGTGAGATCTGATCGTTTGATAGGTTAATTGTGACGAGCAGTCAAGCCCGTTGGGGTAGCCGCCAAATGCTGATGTGTAATTCTTTGACTTCTTTGCCGCGGACGGGCATGGCTGCCAATATTATGCCAATGTTTTAGTTACTAATTATCAACATAATATTAAAAAGTCAAACATTAATATATATTAGCTCTTTTTTTTTCTAGAACCATGTACATTAATATTAATTTTACGTAATTATTTTTTGATTTTGTTTCTTTAATTAGATTCATCTAATATATATAAACAGATACATATACATAACTTAAACATATACAAAAATACACAAAATTTTTCATCATTTTCTTTTTGTTATTTATTTTCACATGATATCATAGCCTCCTTTGTAACAAAAGGAGTCAAAATTTTATAGTTCCGTTATTTGTTTTCACATCATTGTACTTTTATTTTTTGAGTTTTTAAATCTACTCAAAAAATAGTTTTTCATACATACCTTGAGTAGATTACAACAGTTCAAAATTCATTTCCGTAAGCATGCCCACGTGTTGTCACATGCCAAGAAAAGTTATTAGGCTTTGAAACCCTAGTTCAAGGTGTTTGGAGGAAGAATAAAATCAAAATGACATCATTTAGTAACAAAAAGTTAGAAATTTTGTGAGACAACATCATTTGCCATATAATCGTAAGCACCTACCACATCATCCAACATCCTAGACAATGCCACATCATATTGTGCAACATCAGCATGCATGTTACTTGCCACATCATTGACCAACTCATTGTTATCTCAACAGATACTTAATATATCAATTTTTCACATGTCGCTACTTGATTTGTCCACGTGTCTCCTCTATTATAGTTTGGTTCAAACCAATTAGATTTGGTTTGATTTTGTTTAAAAAGAGTTGACCAATACTTTGACCGCCCAATTTAGCATATTTTTATTTGGTTTTTTTACAAATTAGACCAATGCCTAAAGTTTTCTAACGTTATGAATCCAATTTTGAGGTCGAAATAATCAAATCCTATCTTTATAAGCAAGTTTTCTCCTATTTTATTGTCTTCATTCACCATAGATGCCTCTAAACTTTCCTAATATGTTCTCATTTCTGTTCATATCATCTTTGATGATTCCAACTATGATATTTGGGATGAGAAAATGTATAGCTTTTTTAAGGGGAGAATCATTTGTTGTATTGATAATGGAGAAGTACTTAAACTCACTTAAAAGAAAGATGAAAACATTTATGTATTCAACGAACGATTGGTGGCATGGAATGGAATGAACTATCAAATCCTAAAATTGTTTCGAAATATATGTGTCAAAGCCATCGAACTTGACTTTTCACATTTTGGTACAACCCAGGAGGTAATGAAATTTTCTGAAAATTTTTATTCTGTATTTGATTATGTCCAGCCATTCTAGTTGTATATGAGATTTCATTGCATGCAACAACAACATGGACAAACAATACATAATTATTTGTCTGAATTACAAGAACTTAAAGATCAAATGGCATTTGGCAATCCTACCTGGCCTAGTATTGATGTTGCTACGATCTACAGAAATCTGCGACATCGTTAACATATATGACATTTGGTTATGACTCTCAATGATGAATTTGTTCTCATTTACAGCTCTCTTCTACATAAAGGAACTCAACCCAATTTCAAAATTATGATTAAGGAGTTCATCTAATAGGAAAGTCGCCCTAATATGATCCGTATGAAAAAAGATATCCCATCTACTAATGTTATTCTTGCAATATAAACCTCTTTTTAAATTTCTCATAACTCAAGTAAGAAGTTGTATAAGGTATCTTGTAGCTACTGTAAAAAGCTTTGACATCACATCTTTGAATATAGAATTAAAAAAACTTTGGATAAGGTCATTCTTCCAAGTCTCTTTAGCCTGCTTCTATTGCTGCTATTGTTACCACTGAGGGGCAGTAAAAAGCATCTCTCCTAATTTCTCTTTAAAGGAACTTCACGCCCTTCTTTAACTACTTTAAACCATGGCAATTCGGCCTGATTCAGTCCAAGTCAACAGGCCAGTTCGGGGTTGATCATACCACAGATCGGGATTTCTTGGCTCGATTGGACCACGGACCGGTCGAGGGCCAGGGCTATTCAGGCCTAGCTTGACCTGTGGTCGTACCGAAAGCAACAAAACTATGTCATTTTTTGAATTTTGAGCTTGACATCTCAAGGGTCGAATTGGGCCCGGCCCAATGCCATCCTTAACGACTTCAACCAGATTCTAGTACAGTCTCCTCCTTTGCCCTATATGTCACTTCAGGTACCTCAAGTTCTTAATATCTCTATTCTGCTTGTTGCAATCATATGACCTCTGACTCTTCCATTTTTGAATCTTTAGCAATACCATCTATTCCACCCATTATTCACATTGCCTATAATTCTACCATAGATTTATAACATGTAAGTACTGTTCTCACATCCAAATTACATTCACTCGAAACCTTTCTTGTTCCCAAACTCTCATTAAATCTTATTTATCTTGGACAATTATGTGAATTTGGTATTAACTTATCCTTTTCAAGTCGTGGTTGCATTATCCAAGATCCATAAATAAGCGAGACCTTTAGGATAGGTCATAAGGTTGGATGATTGTTTAAGCTTACTTTTCTAAATCTTCCTTCAAAGCTTGTTATTATTATTGTCACTTCTCATACACGGCGCTCTTACTTGGCTCATCTTTCTACCTATAGATTAAGATATTTAATCTTTAGCAATACTAAGACTAAACATTTTGAATGTGTCCCTTATCAACTATCTAAAGTCATACTTTACCTTTTTCTCTTAACAACCCTATCGCCTTAGCACCTTTTGATCTAATTCATTATGATATTTGTAGTCTTGCACCTTATCAAACTATGGATGGCATGAGATATTTTGTAACCTTTTTTGATCATGTTTCTCGTTATATATGAATTTATCTAATATGACATAGATCTGAAAAATTCTCCATTTACTCTCATTTTACTAACACGAGTCAAACTCAATTCTCTTACAAGATTAAATTATTTCAGACTGATAATGTTATAGAATATAAAGATACAAAATTCATTAACTTCCTTAATCCACACGAAAATATCATTTAGAGATCATGTCTAAACACATCTCAACAAAATGGTCAGACTGAACGTAAACATAGACATATTCTTGAAAATGTTCGAGCCTTTCTTATATTATTTTCTTGTCCTAAAACCCTTTGGGGAGAAGCAGCCTTTACTATTATTTATAATGTCAATCATACTCATTCTCCTATCATTGGTAATATCTCTCCCTATGAGTGCTTATTCAATTGTGATCCTGACTATTAGTCTTTTAAAGATTTTTTATGTGCATGTTTTATTCTATTACAATCTTATGAGCACATCAAACTAGAACCAAGAGCGAGTTTATATTGTTTTCTAGGGTATGGCATAAAGCACAAAGGATATAGATGTTGGGATTCACTATCTCAAAGACTTCGAATCTCTCGACATGTCAATTTTTGGGAATATAAAATGTTTTCCACAATATTAAAATTTTAAGTCAGCAAACCCTCGCACAAATTTTTTTTCTAACCCTACTGTGTCTTTGTTTCCAGATATTTCTTCTGTAGGTTCGTCTTACCGCTCTAACAATTAAACATAGTTAACATTTGATTCTATTGTATCATCTTCGGCTGTAGATTCTCCACTTTCACCAAACAACTCTTCCCCTTCTATTCATTCACCAGAATCTACAAAGTCTCAATAATGCCCTTATCAATCCTTTTAAGTAAGTCAATCATCTATTCGTCTTAAAGACTTCCATGTTTATTCCACTATTGTCTCTTTATTTGAACCTCACACTTATTACAAGGCAGTTCCAAACCTTTATGGCAGCAATCAATGGCAGAAGAAATACAAGCTCTCTTTAACACCAACACTTGAGACTTAGTTGACCTACTTATAGATAAGTCTATTATTGGCTGTAAATAGGTCTACAAGATTAAGACTCGAGCTGATGGATCAGTTGAAAGATACAAAGAAATTTATTTAAGAATATGAGATTAACTATGATGAGATCTTTGTTACAGTCGCTCGCTTGACTTCAGTCAACAGTCTTATTGCATTAGTATCCAGTCAGCATCGGAAATTGTTCCAAATGAATATCAAGAATGTCTTTCTCAATGGTGATATTTACGAAGAAGTATACATGGAACCTCTACCTGGTTATGCTCATCCTTCTAATAAAGTTTCGTCTTCACAAAGCCTTATATGATCTTAAGCAAGCTCCTCAAGCATGGTTTGCTAAATTCAACTCCACCATAATCCGTCTTAGCTTTATGTCCATCTCTTATAGTCATGCTTTGTTTATCCAAAAAACATATCAATGGTTCACTCTTCTCCTTCTATATGTCAATTACATAATAATAACAATAGATGACACTCAAAGGATTGCTACTCGCAAATGTTGTCTTCATTAACAATTTGAAGTGAAGATTTATGTTCCCTAAGCTATTTTTTAGGTCTTGAAGTATCTTCCGATGATTCAGGTTACTACTTATATTAAGCCAAGTATGTTATTGATCTTATCTCTCGTGCTAACCTTACAGACACTAAGATTGCTAACACTCCACTTGATTTTAATGATCACATGTCCACCACATATAGAACTCCTCTGAGTGATGGTAAACTTTAACGACATCTAGTTGGTAGTCTTACATATCATACTATTACTTGTCCATATGTTGCTCTTATTGTTCACATATCAGTCAATTCAGGTCTGCACCTTGTACTACTCACTTTTATGCTATTTTCATACGCTTTAGTACATTCGAGACATCTTGTTTCATGGGCTTCACTTCAGTATTTCATCTTTATTATCCTTACGTGCATATTCTTATGTTGATTGGGCTAGAGATCCAACTGATCACAGATCCGCTATTGGCTACTATTTTTTTCTTGACACGTTTCTCATTTCTTGGTGTAGCAAGAAGAAAATGATTGTCTCTCACTTAAGCACTGAAGTAGAATACTGAGCCGTAGTTGATACTACCTCTGAACTTTTATGGTTACTGTAAGATATAGATGTCTCCTTGTTACAACAACTCATCTCTTTTGTGATAATCATAGTGCCATATAGTCAATGAAGTCTTTCATGGTCGACTTTAACAAATCGAGATCGATTGTTATCTTGTGCATTATCATATACTTCAAGGCACTGTCCAACTTGTCTAAATCTCATCTCAATCATAAATTATTGATCTTCTTACCAAACCACATCTACCTTAACATTTTCAAGATCTTCTTTTCAAATTCAAGCTATCGTCTTCACTACTATCTTGAATTTGAGAGATTTAATTAACATAATCTTCGAAAGTCAAACATTAACATATGTTTTACCTTAATTTTCTCTTTGAATCATGTACGTGAATAAAATGTAGTTATTTAGTTGATTTTGTTAGTTTAGCTGGCGTCACTTAAAATTGTATAACTAGATGGATGTACACAACATATAACATGCCCAGAAATACAAAAAGCCTTTCGTCATTTCTTCTTTGTTCTTTATTTCCAAACTAATTAGGCAACACTAAAACCTCTTTAAAAACCAAATGTAAAACTAAATCCTGGACAAGGATGGGTATAAGGTTTATGGAAAACATGCGCGTAGTTGACAGGAACCGTAACTTCCTAGTCTAGGTTAGCGTCCCTGTCCTTTGTCCTTTTCCTGATTGTCTGACTCTTTATGATAATGTATTAGCTGACTTCTCTTCACCGGAATATAGAAAACAAAGAGATGGTTCTAGGCTAGATCCTTGAAATTTTTCAAGCCTTCTAGAGAGCATTCTTTGAATTAAAACCACAGTGAAATGATTACCTAACTGAAATTGTCCATCCGTTTCATCAATTTCATAGCTTTGCTGGAGAAAGAATTATGATCAGGAGAACTTAAGAATTATGATAGAGAGTGGGCTTTAGAGCCCCCACTGAACAACAGTTAACCTAAACACAAGCACTGGTTTTTTCGCTCTTCGAGTCCACACCATGTTTAAGATTGGGCATCTTTGTTAGGGTTTCAGCTCCAGAATCGTGTCGGTCCTTTTAACGTCTGCTTGTCCCTTCCAATCAAGACAGAGCGAGTCAAACTCGCTTCGCACAGAAACTGTGTGTTTCTAATGAATTTAGCTGAGAAATGGATATAACGTCATATTCCACCATGGTTAAGTAGAAGTACAATGCTAACCCCTCACCTAACTTCAACTAAATCTATAAACACGTTCCTTATTATCTAAGGTTTTGATACAAAACTGCAAATTGTGTTAAAGTTTAATCATACAAGCATATCTAACCCCCTAAACCTTATATTCCAATTCAAGCATACAAAGAGGCAATAGGGGAGGTAGGGGGTAGACCAATCTGCAAGACAAAGCAATTGCTTCCACTGATGGAAAAAGAATATGCCAAAAATGAATTAGAAAACGGAGATTTTTCTTGGGGGCTTTCAGAGAATGAGGAATGAGATTTTTTGTTGTCGTGATTCTTTGGTTTGCATAAACCCCGACAAAACATAACTGGAACATGAAGCTAAAAAGAGGAGTTTTGTCAGCAGAAATCTGATTGGCTGTTTGGTGTGTTCGGTCCCGCGCTTTTCGTAGCTTTCACTTGAATATCTCAGAAACGGTTTGCCTATATAATGGGGAAGTTCTCCACTTGTTGCTTCACCAGTCAAGCCCCCAAGAGAAATCGAGAGTTAAAACAACATCAGGATCAGGTACTCAACTTCTGCATTCTATCGACGTCGACTCGATTTTGGAACTAAAACCCATTCTTTGTTTTCATCTCATCTTTTGTGTTTGTGTTGAGCAGAGATCGGAAGCGTCCATGGAGAACCAACAACCGTATAATGGCAAAGAAAGGTCTGAGGTATGGCTTTGATTAGTGATGTCAGCTTTCGCATTTTAGAATATTTGAGTATATTCTAACTGGGGTTTCTTTGTTGCTTTATTCTTTTCTAGAACTTGCTGGAAGTCGATTGTGCAGTCATTCCCGGGACATTTAACCTTTTATACAATGCTGCATTTTGGAATTTCATGACAAGCATTATTTGTCTGTGAATTGTTTGCTAGTGAATGCATTAGAATTCGCCTCTTAATCTATTTCCTCTTTCTTGTTGAGTACCAGCAACGAAATGCTTGCAGATTTAAATCAACGTCCAGACATCTGCCAAAGTCACTCATTTTAAATTCCTGGAACTCGAAGAACATATATGATTGACTATACTCGTTGAACTGTTATGAAGCTGTTGAATTAATTTTGTGGAGCATATAATCTCTGGACTGAGTGTTAATATGTAACCAAGTTATTCTGCTCTTGTCAGGTTGCCAACCAAGATATAATTGATTCAAGAGATCTTACCGCCGCCAATATCTTGGCAAACCATGATTTCTCTCAAGAGTTGCATTCTTGGCAACCAAATTGCTGTGATGCCTTTGTGGTTTCATCAGAGTCAGGTCCTCATGGATTTCTAGCTACTTCAGGTGGTCATTATGCTGTTGTTTCAAATAGAAAGGAATGCTGGCAGGGATTGGAACAGGATATTACAAACAGAGTTTCTACAGGATGTTTATATTCAGTTTCCGCACAAGTTGGGGTCTCTGGGGCACTTCAGGGATCTGCTGATGTTATTGCAACTTTGAAGTTGGAGCATGATTCAACTACTAGCTATTTGTTCATTGGAAAGTAATAACAATATTACCCCATTTAACTGCATCTCCTTTTCAAAAACGTTAGGTCACTTTGATGATTGATATCTTTGCAGAACTTCTGCGTATAAGGAGAGATGGGAAAACTTGGAAGGCACATTCTTGTTGACAAACATACCAAATCGGGTGGTTTTTTACTTGGAAGGACCGTCTCCTGGAGTGGACCTACTGATTGGATCAGTCTATATCACCTCTTCGAATCTCAGCGAGTCAAATGTAAGCATTCATCTTAACCTCTTCTCCTTACTTCACCTCAATTTATAGGACTTTGTTACATGCAAGCGATAATATAGCTGTTGATTTTTGACATAAGGAACAATGGGTTGGTTATGGTACATAGTTTTGGCAATATTCATTGCATTCATTCACATTTGATGGATAATGCAATCTCAAGTTTTTACTAAAAAATTAAATTAATTCTTCATTTTCTTTATAGGTTTTTGGATATATTTAAGTCACTCATTTTAGATTCGTGGAACTCAAATTAGACCATATATGATTGACTGCACTCGCTTGAAATGTATGAAGCTGTTGAACTAATTTTGTGGACCAGATAATCAGCAGACTAATTATTGATGTGTAACTAAGTTATTCTGCTCTTAACAGGCTGCCAACCAAAATATAAGTGATTCAAGTGATTGTAAAGTCCCTAATATCTTGGCAAACCATGATTTCTCTCAAGGGTTGCATTCTTGGCACCCAAATTGCTGTGAAGCCTTTGTGGTTTCATCAGATTCACGTCCTCGAGGGCTTTTACCAACTTCAGGTGGTTGTTATGCCGTTGTTTCAAATAGAAAGGAATGCTGGCAGGGCTTGGAACAGGATATTACAGATAGAGTTTCCCCAGGGTCTTCATATTCGGTTTCCGCACAAGTGGGGGTCTCAGGGGCTTTTCAGGGATCTGCTGATATTATTGCAACTTTGAAGTTGGAGTATCATGATTCAGCTACCAGCTATTTGTTCGTTGGAAAGTAATGATACTATTACTTCATTTCACTGCATCTCCTATTTCAAAAATCAGGTGACCTTGATGATTAATATCATTGCAGAACTTCTGCATCAAAGGAGAGGTGGGAAAAATTGGAAGGCTCATTCTTGTTGTCGACCATGCCGAACCGAGTGGTTTTTTACTTGGAAGGGCCATCTCCTGGAGTGGACCTACTGATTGAATCAGTTGCTATCACCTGTTTGAATCCCAGCGAGTTGAATGTATACATTCATCTTACCCTATTCTGCTTGCTCCACCTCAAAATATAGGACTTTGATACATACCAGCGATAAGATATAACTGTTGATTTTTGACGTATGGGATAATGGGTTGGTAATGGCTTGTTAGAAACTTTTGGCTATATTCATTACATGCGTTCCCATTCAATGGATAGTACAATCTCAAGTTTTTACTAAAATTTAAATTCATTATTTTTACTAAACTTTAAATTCATTCTTATTTTCTTTATAGGATTTTGGACATATCTGTGCATACATTTGTACTTATCTCTCAAAAAGATTTTGGGTTATAGATGAAAGTGGTGGAATAACTCTTTTCCTTTTGCTTTAAAAGAATACAAGCACCAGTCTTGTCTGTTCTGGAGATGATGATGACAACATTATCCTGAACCCCAACTTTGATGATGGATTGAATAATTGGTCCGGTAGAGGTTGCAAGATTGTGTTACATGATTCTATGGCAGATGGGAAAATCGTTCCCCAGTCTGGAAAATCTTTTGCGGCTGCGACAGAACGCACGCAGAGCTGGAATGGTATTCAACAGGAGATAACTGGAAAAGTGCAAAGAAAGCTTGCTTATGAGGTCACTGCTGTAGTTCGGATATATGGTAACAATGTCACAAGTGCTGATGTGCGAGCCACCTTGTGGGTTCAAACGCCAGATCTCCGAGACCAATATATAGGCATTGCCAAGTTAGTTTCTTTCTCCATGGTTCCTTTCCATGTTGAGCTACTAGTCTTTTTCTTCAATCTGAATATTTTATCCAATAGTTGTGCCATATGTGATAAATGATATAATCAGCTTTGCCGTGGTTATTAAGCTAATATCTATAATTACATCTGCTCTGATATGCAGTGTGCAGGCAACAGATAAGGACTGGGCACAGTTACAGGGCAAGTTTCTTCTAAATGGTTCCCCTAAAAGAGTGGTCGTTTATATGGAAGGCCCACCTGCAGGCACAGATATTCTTCTCAACAGTTTAATCATAAAGCATGCAAAGATGATCCCTCCCTCACCTCCTCCAGTTATTGAGGTTAGTCGATGAGTAATTTAAACTTAAATATCTTTGTTTTTCTGTTTTCACATTGATATTTTGATCATGGATTCTTGAATTCCAATTCTTGCAGAATGAGAAATTTTTTATGTGGTTTGATAATTCATTTCACCTTCAATTTCTTTCTGATTGATTTATTTAGCTTCTATAGAAATTTGATCTATTGTTTAACTGAATTGTAATGGTTTAAAGAGCCCGTTATGCTGTTTTTAATTTGACAGGATCCTGCTTACGGGGTTAATATAATTCAGAATAGCAATCTCAATGATGGAACCAACGGATGGTTTCCTCTCGGTAATTGTACTCTTAGTGCTGCAACTGGTTCGCCACATGTACTTCCTCCAGTGGCTAGAGAATCTCTTGGACCTCACGAACCTTTAAGTGGTCGCTGTATCCTTGTGACTAAACGCACTCAAACTTGGATGGGTCCTGCACAGTTGATCACAGACAAAGTCAAGCTTTTCTTGACATACCAGGTTTCAGCTTGGGTTAAGATTGGTTCTGGATCAACTGGTCCTCAAAACGTGAATGTTGCACTTGGTGTGGACAGTCAGTGGGTCAATGGAGGACAGGTTGAAATTAATGATGACAGATGGCACGAGATTGTTGGATCCTTCAGAATTGAGAAACAACCATCCAAGATCATGGTTTATGTCCAAGGTCCAGCTACAGGTGTTGACCTTATGCTTGCTGGACTTCAGATTTTTGCTGTTAACCGTGAAGCAAGATTCAGACATTTGAGGAGGGAGATTGACAAGGTAATGTGTGGCTGTGATTTCTGAGATTCCTAATTAACTAATTTAACTTGCTGTTATGGGTGCAAACCAAACATAAAATAGAGAGATACTTAGTAAGTGCGATTACTCTAACAAGCCATAACAAAACAAATTATTCTTTTATATCTTGATTCAGCTTAATTGATAACTTAGCTTGCAGAGTGTATGGTCACTCAAGCATAAGTATGAGAAAGAAAATGTTCTGCCCCCATATCAATAGGCTGCATGCAAGTTCCAAAAATTATTGAAATGGTTTCTGTATGCACATGCTGGGCCCTGAGCATGATTATTTTAGAAAATCTCTGATTGCTATTCTCCTGTGGCTGCTGCTCTGTCTTTTGATATCTTAGCTTCATGCATTACAAAACTGAACGCCAGGACAATCTGGCACTACCATTATCAGAGATGTTGCTATAATTGTTTCACTGGAATATAACTGATCTATTAGTCCCTAAAGATGTATCATTTGAATTTCTTGCAATAACTGTTTATTATGTTCCTTAATTTCACTAAATTAGTTTAATGAATTCTCTTGTTGTCTGTTCTCCTATTGCATTCTGCGATTCTAGATCCGCAAGCGTGATGTCACATTGAAATTCAATGGAGTGGACACTGGTGGTTTGTTTGGCACCTTGGTAAGAATAAGACAAATAAAAAACACATTCCCCTTCGGATCATGCATTAACAGGACAAACATAGACAATGAAGATTTTATTGATTTCTTTGTCAAACACTTCAATTGGGCTGTGTTTGGAAATGAGTTGAAGTGGTATTGGACAGAGCCACAACAGGGAAATTTAAACTACAAAGATGCTGATGATATGTTGGATTTGTGCAAGAAAAATAACATACAGACCCGAGGTCACTGTATCTTTTGGGATGTGGATGGTGCAGTACAGTCATGGATCAAAGCTTTGAACAAAAATGACTTGATGACTGCTGTTCAGAATCGTCTAACAGGACTTCTCACACGCTATAAGGGAAAATTCGTGCATTATGATGTTAACAATGAGATGATGCATGGATCATTTTTTCCTGATCGATTGGGAAAAGATATCAGACAGTATATGTTCAAGACTGCAAATCAATTGGATCCATCTGCCGTTCTATTTGTGAATGATTATCACGTAGAGGATGGAAATGACCCTAGATCATCTCCAGAAAAGTACATTGATCACATCCTTGGTTTGCAAGAGCAAGGTGCACCTGTTGGAGGAATTGGAATTCAAGGACATATAGATAGTCCTGTTGGCCCTATAGTATCTTCTGCCCTGGATAAACTGGGAATTCTTGGTCTTCCAATCTGGTTTACAGAGCTTGATGTGTCCTCCATCAATGAGTACATTAGAGCAGATGACTTGGAAGTTATGCTGCGAGAAGCTTACGCTCATCCTGCGGTAGAGGGAATTATGCTTTGGGGATTTTGGGAGCTATTCATGAGTCGACAAAATTCACATTTGGTCAATGCAGAAGGAGAACTCAATGAAGCTGGTAGAAGGTACCTTGATCTTAAAAGTGAGTGGCTGACTCATTGTCACGGGCATCTTGATGACGAAGGACAATACACATTCAGAGGTTTTCATGGCACCTACACTCTGGAAATTTTGACTGCTTCCAAAAAGGTTACAAAAACATTTGTTGTTGAAAAGGGTGACTCTCCTCTTGTGATCTCTATAGATATCTGAGTTCTCAAACTCATTTGCTCCTTCGCCAATAAAGAGACACTTATGGTCTCCTTCGTGTTCATATCTCCTTGTAAAAACATAACAAAAACATGTGCTTTTGGCACAACATACACAGATATCTCTGCACATGTAATACTTGTGATTCTACACTGTAAAATTCAGACGTATCAATAAGATCACTTGTTTGCAATGTTATATAGGTTCGACCAATTGGATACAGACTTCATCATGAAAAGCTAAACTTGGCCCGCACTTAAACAAAGACCAATTCAAAGCTAAACCAAATGGCCCAATTCAACACTGTACAACAAAGTTTCTGCTCTTATGCTAGAGACAAAAATGGAACAGCAAATGGGAATAAACCAGCTGTCCAATTATCTTCAACTTAAGAGGGAAGTTAGGTATGTGAGAAAGGTAGAAGTTCCTGAATCCTTCACTCTGGGACCCTTTCCTGTCATACTTAAGATTCTACCATCTCATCAACCAAGAGACCCATTTTAAATTTGTAAACGTTAGGATTTGATTTATTGATGATGAGTGACATTAGGCTCTTTGCCTTTCATTTCCTTGGGATAATCCATCAGCCAACCTATCTTTTGTGAATGAATTATTTCATAACTTTAATCATTTAGATATAGATTTCAGGTGAGGGACCAAAACATCAATTCATGTATTTCATAATTGTAAAACAGTAATCATTTTTATTTGTTATCATATTTGATAGACATTAAAAATAATAATTATTACATCAGACCCATCACATCAATTCGATAGACTCCCACCATCCACCTCCTGTCTCACTCAATCTGCTACAACGACCAATTTTTACTAAATCAAAAACAACAAACTTCCCTCGATCACTTTGGTGATGGAAGAGAGGACCCCAGAACAGTCCATCCCTGCCTGGAATACTAGGTCCTCATGGACCCTATTCCCACATGGGTGCATAGTAAAGCCATTCCCTGTTTTCTCTTCCATTGCCTTCACAGAGGAGTTAACATGCGATGTACAGGGAATGGGATCCACATTACCAAGTTAGGCCTCCGTCAACGTAAATTTGCTCAACAATACTTATACACGTATGTATCTATGTTGTTCACTCAATCTATCTTATCTATCTATCATTTTCAATCCAAAATAAATAAATAAATTGATGTTGATGTATGTGGACACTTGTATATAATATAGAAAATTAACAGAATAAAAATATTTTTAATTTCTATCTTATTATCAAATGTTTTTAAACATAAAAAATAATATTTAATGTTTTTAATAGTGTATAATAGTATATAATTCGTCATTCCAATAATAAAAAGGTTGAATGCAAAATGTGGGTGGGCAGTGAGGGTGGTGGAGCCACCACTGAGTAATATAATGTCTGACTGCATCGGGAAACAGCTCCCGCGCTGTTTTCGCGCGCCTCTGAACAGACAGGCAGACCCACTTTCCTCTTTGGCTCCAGCCTTCACCTTCACCTTCACCTTCACCCGTCACGTTCTCCTCCACCACCCGCCACTTAGCCCACTCACATTAGTGACATTACTGCCTTCCTTCCCTCTGTATGCTTCTGCTCTGTGTTTGTTGTTTGTCATCATTGTTACATCAACAACAGAAATATTAATTGTTAAAAGAAACTTGGTTCTACTTCTTTTTGATGTCATTTTTAGTTTTAAAATTTTGTTTTTGTATTAAAAGATAAAATTTTGTTTAAGTGAAATTTGCAATATAAATATTGAAAATAAAAATTTGATTGAGATTTGAAATAAAATTTTAAATATAAAATATAAAATGTAAAATTATTATTATTATTATTATTATTATTATCATCATCATTGTCATCGTCATCGTCATCTTAAATTATTAATTTTTATCAATTTTAAGTAATTAAAATTTTGTCGAGCTGTATGAATTTATTAATAACATTTGATTCACTCAGACGTATCATTTATTTCATGTATATTTTACCATTATTCTTTAACAAAAGATAAAGAAGTTTGATTTTTTTAAAAATTTAGAGAATTTTCTATAGTTAATTAAATTACGGTAAAGCTCTTCATTTTTTGCTCTTTAGTATGTTTATGAACAATTATATTGAGATCTTTTTTGCTTTTAAATAGCTTTAATTTTTCACCTTTTATGCTTAAATTTTCATAACTTTAATTTTTCACATTTTGGTAATTAGTTAAATTGGTTTACGTAATGTTATCTTTATTGAAAAATATTTTAAGATATCCTTAATTGTATTATAATAAGTTGTACTATAAAGGTTTCATTAAAAAGGCTTTTTACTGCAAAAGATAAAAGTATACAAGGCCTTTTATTTTTGAGAGTTTGATGAGGTTCATAATATACATACCCTTCCCACTATATTTTTACAAAGAGTTTATTTGTGTGAATTAAAGTTGTGATTTTACAATTATAAACGAGTAATTTTACCAATTACTTTAATGCTCACCTGCGTCTTTTGTTTACTGCAATGATTAAAAATTTTAGTCAAAATAAATAGAGAGTTAGTTCTAATTTATTTAATATTTATTCAATTTATAATTTTAAATTCTATTTTATCTAATTTTCGCTAAATAGATTCCATTTATAATTTATTTCTTTTTTCTTTTTTATATAATTTTTTCATATAATAAAAAATCCTTTTTTATAATTTCTAAATTTTAACAGTAACAAATTGAATCTATAATTGAATTAATTCAATATGCATTTCCCAAAATTTTTGTCAATATTTTATCTTTATCAGCAAGAAAAAAATAACCAGTCATTTCACATTCAAAAATTATTCAAACCATTTTAATCATTGATACCAATCATATGTAGTATACATAAAACTCACTTTCATTTATTATTTTCGTTGTGATCGGGTGCCTTTTTATCTAACTCATATCCCTTAGTGAATATCGGGCTGTATCTGATGATGTCACATATCCCTTAGTAGATACCGAATATATTCACAACTGAGCCTGAAGCTCTTATCACAGTCTGAGCCTTAAGCTCTTTATATCGATGACTACAATCACAACTGCCTTTATCTTTCATGCATTCATGTATTATAGTGCTTCACATTCTCAATCAATCGTATTCACATTGATCTTCGGACCTTGGTCCGACATTCAGATATCACATTTAGAAGCACCTAGTTTTTTATGTTCACATTCAAGTAGCACTTCAATATTGCATTTATGCATCACAAGTCTCAGACATTCAGTATCCGGAATTCAACAATCAAATCACATTCATAGATGATTCAAATCAGAATAAATAATGAAATGAGACCATCTAGGTTGACTCATAGTACGCTCCAGATTAGTAATTGCTTCCAAGATCTGGAAACACCTGAATGTGGACATTTATTCTGCACATCAAAATTATACAATACACACATTAATAATTGCACAATTATAAATACTCCTTTATGCACAAATATGTATGTGAAATATGGACAATGCATACTCAATGACGATCTCAAGTATTGTTTGATTATTCTCGTCACGTAAACATTCATTATTAGATTAAACCCTTATGATAAAATAAAAAAAGCGATTAGTTAAAGGAAAAGGATCATTATATGATTTTCTTTAACATGCAGCCAAACTCCTAAATTATATTACATAGGATCCAGACGTCGATTCAATATTCAACTAGTCGCATACTCTATTTCAGTTTCGGTTTTATCCAGTAAGAGATAAATAATTAACTCACCATATTTTTAATGTTTTTTACATGTAGTAGAGGTATTTGACAATCATATTATCATCTGTTTTTTTAGTTTATTGGTTAAAAGCTAACTTTTTTTATCATC
Source organism: Erythroxylum suave (assembly GCA_027563595.1). NCBI lineage: Eukaryota > Viridiplantae > Streptophyta > Magnoliopsida > Malpighiales > Erythroxylaceae > Erythroxylum > Erythroxylum suave. Next base: position 3,831,203 of record JAOSBN010000002.1, on the reverse strand, counting down.
TTAAAAAATTATTAATGTAGTTAGTAAATGACTTATTAGTTAGCTTATTTAATTTCAATAAGTTGATTTTTAAAAACTTCGTAAGAAGAGTTTTCAGGATTAGCTATTTGCTTAATGATATTATTGCCTTCCACTTTACTCTCTATTTTTGCTTTGTCTATTTTCAAAGTTGGTTTTTTTTTAATCGTATTGAAGTTTTGAATAATATAACAACGGGTTAACTAAGTTTTTTATTCTTTATTTAATTTTTATAATATTAGTTTATATTTTAAAATACCATAATATTAAGTTTTTGAACATGAAGAGTCACATTAAATTAATATTTTTGGTATATAAATACTATATATTGTATCTGTATCACACTATAATTATAGATATTTTAATTTATTAAATAATAAAATTCATACATATTATAGGAAAAAATATTAAAAAGACGTAGCTACATCATTTATATTAATAGATAATTTAATATAATAATAAATAATATTATTATTATATTTTTTATTAAAGTTATAAACTTATTTTTTTAAAATCTAAATTCTTATAAGAATATTCAACAAAATACTAATAAATATAATATTCATATCCTTATAACTTTTTCAAATCATACCCTCATAAATTATTTTACATATCAATAATTAATATTAAATAGTTAATTTTACTAAATATCTTTAATATACGTTAATATTAATCGGCTAACAATATTTATCAAACATCGGAACCATCTTCTGTGAACGTCGATGATGGAAACTGTACACAAGGAAAACTATAATGAAAGTCATCTTCTTCAGCTCGTGCTTGACAACTTTACGGAATGTTTCCCCTTCCGATAAACCACCACAATCGAGGCAATATATAATTCAAACAAAAGTTTCTTACTTAAAACGTAAGTCAACCATAGTACGACCTTGAAGTATGGAACTTTGAAACGGAAAATGGATTAAGAATAATTGTCTTGTTGTCTGAATCTTACCCATTTACTACTCCTTTTCTTTTTTCGGCACTAACATACGACAGTTGAATTTAATAACATAAGATATTATCAGGGTTCAGTCTAATCATTGAAATTGCGTTTTATAAATAATACTTTAAGTTTAAGGGCTTTTTTTTTTTGTTGGTGCGAATTTGGTTGCTGAGTAGTTGAAATCGGTGTTAAGATGATGCATATCTAAAGTGCCAAAAAGCGAGGGATTCACTACTGTTAATATTTATAAGCGCCATCCGCCAAATTGAAAGAATTCATTAAATTATAAAAATTAAGAGTTTCTTTGTTTTTATTTTTAAATTTAGTAAAAAAATTATTTATTTAAATTTGATTTTTTCGATTTTTATAACTTATGAAAACTATAAAAATTGTTTTTGTGTAGTAAGTTATAAATTTAATTTACTATCAACTAAATTTATGACTTACTAATTAACACGTATTATGATTAATATAATATAATATAATATAATGATATTTTAATTTTAAAATATCTTAAAATGCATAAATTCCCAAAATTGAAAATATATATCAATAAATATTAATTTCTAAATATTTTTACTTTTTAAATTATTTATTTTCATAAATACAGCAAATCTATAAAAGATTAACATAAACTTATTTGCTTATTTCAATTTATAAAATTAATTTATTTTTAATACACTTTTACTGATATTTAACTATTATTAATAACAAAAATATAACTATGTTGGATTAAACAATGAATTTTTTATTTTTATTTAAAATTGGAAATTGAAATTAAAACTACAAATTAAAAATTAAAAACTATAACAGAAACATAAAAATGAAATAAAATTATTCTTATGGTTAAGATTGTTAAATTTTTTTATAAATTTGTGAAGATGTACATAAAATTTAACACATCTGTATTAAAATTTGTGATTGAAAACTTAAAATTAAAAAAATTTCATAATTTAGAAGATGCCTGTATTAAAAACCGTATTCGCATTCACGGCCTAAGTGGGTTCGTATGAGACCGTTCAGGATTCAATCCTACTACTTACTAGGAAAGACATTGTATGTGAACTTCGCGCAATAGCTTTCGATAAAGGACTCGGGAGAAAAGCATTGATGTATAATTTCGTACGACCCATGAGAGTCATGAACATTAAGTGGTAAATAAAGGTGATTACTACTGATTAAAAGAGCTAAAAAGTTGACCTCGAGCTTTCCATCATGTAATGATCATCATTACATGCACATTAATCATGGCAACTAATTTTGGTGGAGAATTTGATGCGATGAGGGGTACATGTTCTCGACAGTATCATTAAACTTGATAACCAAGATTTTGGAACACTAAAACTTAAAGTTTGTAATATTATTAAATTTTATTTAAAAATACAAATATTTATAAAATAATAAGCGCAAACTCTAATAAGAGTATTAATTAAAAAGAAATTTCAACAACTTTAAATTACCCTTAATTTTAAGAAAATCTTTGTAATTTGATTACATTCTACCGAACGACAAATACTTTTCATATTGGTTATTGCAATTTACACTTTAGTTAAGAGCAGATTACCCTCATAAGATTGTTCCTCTTGGTTACTGCCATGGACACTTTAGTTAAGAGCAGATTAACAAAGTTGACTTCGTATTTTTTCATTAATTAAAGAGTTGTTCGTCAAGGATTTGATGCTTAGACGACAAAGAATAAGAACTAAACCCACTTGCATATTCAAAGGAGATGAAATGAACCGTGTACTTTCATGGAAATATGCTTTGCCCAAAAATAGATGATATACCCTCGAATTTTATATCCATTCTTTCAATTCAATCTGTTGTTGGTAGGATATGTTTGTCTCTGCATGATTCCTTGGGAAATATAAAGTAAAATTCTCTTAAGATTGGAGAGCTTAAAGTAGAAGATCCTTAGTAACAGAAAGGAACGTCTGATTACGAAGAATGCTGGATTTGATAGCAAAAATGATTCTTTATTGCTCACGAGTGACGGGAACCGCTCGCTCTTTTGAAGAGCTTATGCTCCATATAACAAAAGGACAATGTCATGGTAGGGGTTGCCTATGGGCTAGGGCATGTTGCTAAAAGAAAGCAGCTTTTTAGATAAAATGGTGAATAGTTACGTTGCTTCAGAAGAAAAGACAGAGAGACAATGTGGAAACAGTGCTAACTCTCCTTTTCAACATTACGATTTCTAATTTTCTGCAACTCCTCTATTAAATCCAACCTCTTTATGTGTGTTAACCAAAAACAAAAGCAGAAGATAGATATCTTTGCAAGGCTTCAATTATAGCCACAAACCTCTTTCTAATCATTAGTCAATACTTAGTGCTTGTAATAGTATTCCCCTTATTTAATTGAGACTAAGCTATCCATTATATCCATCTTTTTTCCTGGAAAAGGACGCTTTATTGACTCAAAAATATGCTGATGACACCTTAACCTCTTTTCCCTTGTTCATTTGTCACCAAGAGAGTAATACTTTACCTAATAAAGCAAATGACAGTTGTTATAGCTTTGCTTTTATGTTAACACTTTTTCTTACAAAAATTTACCAGTAGCTGGAAGGAGGATTATAGCTTAATCATCGTATTAGCTTTTGCAATCTTTCCAAGTTCCTGGATAAAAGCAGTCCACGTAATTGCTACCTTGTTGTTGAGCACATCAAACGCCAACTCCGTCCCCTTGGATTCTTGTCGTTAGCTTTTGATTGGTTGCTTAATTGGTGTTTAAAGATCTCATTTAGATACTAAACTGTGGTCTACTTTGTCTCAGTCCCACATGCCAAAGTTATAATGTGGAAGTTTATGATCTGCATTATTGCAAGCTGAATTGTAACTAGATCAGCCAGTTTCTTCAGTGCTGTAAAATTACGTGATGAATTTATTAGATACTTGAATTAATTAAAGAGACGAGGCATTAATTAAGAGAGGAATCGTGACTATAACTTGAAACTTCACCATTTTTTCATTACGTGCATGCACAGATCAAACCAAGACAAATATATGCAACAAAGTTCATCATTTGCACGAGCAAGAAGCTAGAACTTAACAATAATTTTGAACCTTCAAAAAAAAAAGGCTGAAACTAATGAGAACTCGTGTAAGGTCACCTCACATTTACCAACTCGATGCAAATGCCTATGGGTGTAGAGTAATGTTCAGTGAATAACAAACATGCTATGCTGTGGGCAACCAAACTTGGGGGGGTCCTTTTTCAATTACTTGAATGGGGTGACATGACAGGAACAGCTCATTCAAATGATGATTGAAGATGATGATTTGACTACCAAAAGGGAAGCACCAATAATGGACATATCAACTGTGGAGGTAAGGAAATCAATCCGCAACCAATGTCAATCCAACCGCATTCTTATTAGGTTTCAACACGGAATGCGACTTGACAATAACTGTACCATGAAGATCGAAATCAAAAAACTTTTAGCTCTCATGTGCTCTAGCGCTTTGTATGAAACGTAACTATATATAGCTGACGTTTTAGCTGAGTTCCATTATAATGGCGACCTCACCTACTTCATTTAAAGCCTAGAAGCCACCTAACTAACTGTCTTAGACTTAAGAAAAAGCAAGAAGATGGTTTGATTACGATATCTTTTTTAAGTAGTAGTAGTCTGAATGATGAAGTTACTGAATGATGTGAATGAATAGTTGACACATAGGTTATTTGCATAGGGAAATGGCGAAGACGAGCAGTGATAAACTGGAGTGAGTGACAACTGATTACGGGTGCGGAGTACCTGAATGTGAATGACTAGTAGCAGCACCCTGGTCTTCGCTGTCTGTGACTTAGAAATGTCCAATCTGGTGCAGAGAAAAGAAAAGGGAAAAAGAAAAAGAAACTGGTCGCTTCTGTTTATCTGAAACCAAATGACACATCTCCTCTCAGTCTCAGTCTCACCTATCTGGACCCCCCACACCACAAACCGAAACCCTTTTGTAGCGCGCGACTCTCGGGGGTGTTAGTCTCGTCGCACAGACCCAAAACGCAGAACCATTTATATCTTTCCCTCTGTCTGCCTCTCTGAGACTTGCGTTGCCTGTGTGTGCGTCTTCGGTCTCTCTCCTCTCCCCCTCTCTTCTCTTCTCTAGGTCTCTGTGTACACCACACGTGGTCTTCCTGCAACAGGTCATCACAAACAGTACGTATGTGGACAGGTTATGAAGATTCAGACTTTTGTTTCACTGTTTACCGTTGAAATTTCGAACTATTTGTAACTTGCAATCAATATGCTTATACTGCACAAAAAGTACAATATTTCCTCTTCTTTTTGTCCTGAATTTGCCTGACTTATTACTGGTTAGCAAGCTCATAATCCAAGCACTCGAGTGTGGAATCTTAGTAATCTGACATGAAATCGTAACCTTTTCGTTGTTTTGTTACTTTGTGAGGAAGAAGAATGAATACTGTTATTATCGGTAATGATTGATTTATTAAAAAGATTAACAATTAAAATTTTATCATATTTTAATTAATAAATAAAATATATTTTAATTAATTAAATATTTAATTATATATATAAATGTCTCATGCGTGACATTTAGTATGACTATCACACTTATGACACTTTTCTATTTCTTAAAATATAAAATTAATTTCTTTCATAAGTGGGAGGTATAGAATAATATATATAAAAAAAAGAAATATCAAAAAATTGTTGCTTCAATCGTAATAAACAACTAACCAATAATTTTCATTATATACCTATAGATAGGTCGTGCTTCCATAAGAAAATGTATATACAATCGACAATTATGATAAGATATCAATAATATATGTTTATTTACATCATTAAACGCATCATCTTCCCATATCTCCAGCATGTTTATGGAATTTGTTTTCGGCTTTTGATTATTTAAATAAGCATTACTGTTCACCTAATTAATGTATCCACGAGTCCCTTGGATTACTTGACTGCGTCTCAAATTTTATATTAAATTTTATAGAGCAAAATGCATTTAAGTAAAAAAAATGTTAATATTTTCTGATATTTCAACATGAATTTAATATTGGTATAATTATAATTAAACATAAGAATGGTTAGTGATGCACATGGTCTAATTATACCATTTTATACACTCGAAAGCTTGAAATTATATTTATATATAGAACACGTGTTACACCGAGTATTACATGCAAAAGTTGGTCCACATAAAATATTGCTAAAATTATTATTTAATGTATCATTGCTTGAAAAAACAAGTCATCCAATTAATGAATAATACCTGATTAGAATGTCAACAAGTTTCAAAAGGCTATAAATAGCCGTCGATTAGGTAAGTGGCACATCGCATGGTCAAGATACAGTACGAGAGCAACAAGAACCTGCTACTAGGTTTATACATAAGCACAAGCTACGAATGAATACGTGTCTTTCACACATTTGGAGTGTTAGTGTTAGTAATGTAAAAAGTAAAAGGAATAGAATGTCAAAGTGCAAAAACCGAAAAGATAGAGTAGGGTGAAAAAGATGAGAAAGCCGTGAAAGAAAAGGTAACCATAATAAATGAGAGCCACATAATTTAAAATATAACTTAATTAGCATTACACTACAAATTATCCATGGTTGTTTTAATTTATTTTATAAATCATAATATACATATTTTATAGCTTTTATATTTGAGAAAAACAGAAAATATTAATTTAATGGCTTATATTAAAATTATTAAAAGTTAAAATGATCTTGATAATTTCTTTGTTTATCTATTAAATAATTTATTGAAGGAAAAAAAAACAAAAATCTATAATCTTAGTTGCCTCGTCTACTCGGTCATCTTTGCCTTTATATTTATTAAGCATTTCTTTATTTATGTATTAAAGAAAGGAGGTCTTGTCACGCACCCAAGAATCGCAGTCTCTTACCCGTTCCGGTTAAAGCTTGGACTCTCTGATCTTCGCCTTCTGCTTTTCAATACCACCTTAAGATCTCTCTCTCAATATTTGTTCATTTTGATCTCCTATATATCTTCTTCTTCTCTTAGTATGTGCAAGTCTTGGTGCAACTTCACCTCAAGACCTCCCTAAAAGCTTTCGAGAGCCAATATCTTTACTTCTCAGATTTCTTCGTTTACATCCAATTAGATGAAAAACCTAAGTTTCTTGACCCGCTCTCTCTAAGGCAATAGATGACTAGGTGGCTAGGGTTTCTCGATATTGGCCTTCCTCTAGGGTTTTTGGCTTTACTTGGTTTTTATTTTGGTCATTTCTGGTAGTCTTCTGCTATTTTTTGGATTTCTTTAGACATGGAAGAGTATAGCCAAATGAACGAGAACGCAACTCCAAGAGGTAATTTCTTGTACGCTTCTCAGATTCTTGCGCCTAATTCTTCTCCTTATGGAAGAACAAGTGGTGGCTGTAACGTGAGCAATCAACAGACCCAGTTGCCTTTAAGTCCTTTTCATCTTCAATCAAGTGAGTGTTTCCAATCTGAGGCAAATCCTCATATAGTGAAGACTGAAGCCAGCACTTCACATCATCATGCTCATAAATTTCACAACCCTCTATTGAGAGGGCATCATGCAGTTAACCAGCATCAAGGGAGTGAAAGCTCCAGCGAAGTTGAAGCCATCAAGGCCAAGATCATAGCTCACCCTAAATACTCTAACCTCGTCGAAGTTTACATGGATTGCCAAAAGGTATAAGCATGTAGAAGAAGATCATATTCTCTTAGTGGCCGAAAAACTTAATGTTGTTTTGCCGGTGAACCTTTTATCTTTTTTTGTCTCTGGTATACTTTAAGGTCGGAGCTCCACCTGAGATCGTTGCTCGACTTGTGGCCGCTCGACAGGAGTTTGAATCAAGACAGCGATCTTCAGTTAATTCCAGGGATGCTTCGAAAGACCCTGAACTAGATCAGTTCATGGTGAAGTTTAATGCTCTAAATCTATTCAAGCAGCTTATATACCTTAAAATCTGCCTCTTTTTCTCATCTGGGTCCGTTTAGTTGCATGTTTCTAAACATCTGAAACGACAAACACAGGAAGCGTACCACGACATGCTAGTGAAGTACCGGGAGGAGCTCACGAGACCCATACAAGAAGCCATGGATTTCATGCGTAGGATCGAAACTCAGCTTAATATGATCTGCAATGGTCCTCTACGGATCTTTAATTCTGGTACGTAGACCTTCTATCTTACAAGTCTGAATACTTATATTTAATTCTCCTAGTATTTGGCGGAATAAACAAAAGGCTTGTTCGTTAGCAGGAAATAGAGAGAGGTGGGAGAGAGAAGAGAGCTGGGCCTCACCTAGTATGGAAAGGAGTAGAAAATTCGATTATATATATATATATATATATGTTCATTTCATGATTGAGAGTGGATTTAGATTTACTTGCACAGTGCAGAAACGTGATAACCAGTCCGAACTCCGATTGCTAACAAAACATTAGTAAAGAACCTTTATGTTCTTATCTCCTTCAGTCATTAGCCATTTCTTCCATTCCTTGGTGAGGTATGCTGTGGAAGAGATTACAATTCCAATAGTATTACTCCGAACAAACCCTAATCACGAGCCTACAGTCGAGGGCTTTGTATTGTTAAACTTTTCCTGAATCTACAGGCAAAAGGCACTTGTGTAGAAACAACAGATGATGACATTGCATGGTTACTTCTCTTACCTATGTGTTATATATATATATATATATATATATATATATCCGAGTCCGAATCCATGTATGGGTTTTGTGGGATATACTGTGCATACTTCGATATTGATGACATTATTAGTGTCGTCATTTTCTTAGTTAGTTTAGGCTTTTCATGTCCTAATTTGATTTGCTTTTGGAAACTGAAGAACCTAGGATGCTGTTCAAATCGAGGCTACCCCTACAATCTTTACGACTCGCCAGAACGTGGTCTTGGTTCTTAATGAATTTCTGTAGACCACTACCCTTTTGCTATCTTCGACGACTTTCCAACCTCTTATCACTTCCCATTTTCCTTTTCCTAATGATTTTCCTATATTTCTAAGAGCGTTATATACTTCTAGTACTCGGGCATTGTCGTAGTAATTTAAAGAGAAAAACTTGGAGAGGGGGCTACAGAGAGCGTGGTCGGAGGAGGCGATCGATCTGGGTGGGTCTGTTTTGATGGTGGAAGATGGAGGTAGAAGAAGTGCCTCTTCCTGATATTAAAGAGCTGTGAGTTTTTTTGCTGGTTCCAAGAAAGAAATCGTTGTTCTGTCTAGTTAAGTAGAAGAATTGGAAGTAGTAGTATGTTTGGAATTAAATGGAAAAGAGTAAGACCGTAGAAGCCTTCAACAGCTTACTGATTTGACCCGTTCTTTCCATTTCTCGGTTTTCCAAATGGTAATTAACCTTTTTAGTTCTCCTAGAGTCTGGAATTTAAGTGCAGAAGTTTCTTGGAAATGAAAGAAACTTCAGACACTACTGAGGAGCGCACTTGAACCACCAACAATATAATTATGTTATAGCATACACATTGGCTTTGTACACGGTTTTTCTTGTTTCTATTTTGTTCTTCATCCGCAGCAGTGAATAGTTCCTCAGCTGTAAGTTGAGTCACTATTCTTTAACATGATTCCAGAACGGAGTTGCTATTTCTCAGTTGACTTATGGTGAAGTGTGTGAACCATAACAGCAAGGGCAAAAAGTTGAAAAGACATTTGCTTTGTGCATAAATATATAGGGAAAGCCGACTGAAGTTCCAAGACTGAAGTTCCAAACTTCAGTCCAAACTTGGAACTTCAGTCCAGAGCCAGTTAGCTTCAAGCGTCAATAGTCGAAAGCTCGTGAAAGCTTTCTGCTAGCTCTTAACATTAACTGATACCCAATTCCGAAGCTGATTATTCTCATTGCTTGTGTTTCTGATCTGTATAGTTCTGTGGAAGATTTAATTTAGGACAATTCATGATAGAACTAAAATTCATCTAATTCATGGAAAATATTCTTCTTTTTGCTTGATTGAATGAGCAGATGAGAAATCTGAGGGTGTTGTCTCATCTGAAGAGGATCAAGAGAACAGTGGAGGAGAGACAGAATTGCCTGAGATTGATCCTCGAGCTGAAGATCGAGAGCTCAAGAACCACCTCTTAAAGAAATACAGTGGTTACTTAAGTAGTCTTAAACAAGAACTCTCTAAGAAGAAGAAAAAGGGCAAGCTGCCAAAAGAAGCTAGGCAGAAGCTCCTAAGTTGGTGGGAGCTACACTATAAGTGGCCATATCCTTCTGTAAGTTTGTCCTTTCTATTATTTAAACTTGTTATTCGTTAGTGAAGGAGACTTGAATCAAAACTAAATTGACTGATCGATTAAACTACTTGTATTGTATACCTGATTAAAGCTTGTCGCTTGGTTTATATCTTTGGTTTACCGAATACTGGAAGCACGTAATTTAAAGATTATTGCGGATGCCTGATCGATTGGCTATATTCATACTTTCTTGGTAATGTACCTAACAGGAGACAGAAAAGGTGGCATTGGCAGAATCAACTGGTTTAGACCAGAAACAAATAAACAATTGGTTCATTAATCAAAGGAAAAGGCATTGGAAGCCCTCAGAAGACATGCAATTCATGGTTATGGATGGTCTACACCCACAAAATGCAGCTCTTTATATGGATGGCCACTACATGGGCGATGGTCCCTATCGTCTAGGGCCATAAACAATCCTTGTCTAGCAAACTAAGCCATGTAATATTAATTGCAAGACTTGGGTAATGTCTTCTAATCTATAAAACCATACTATTTTTGTTTTTCTCACCACAAAATGGCCCATTACTGTATAATCTTTTAATACAAATCTGGTCGTCGTCGTCGTTATTGTTGCGTCTTGGTTATCAAATTGAGACTCTCTCTTAGTTTTGTTTTGGCATTATAGAAAACTTCATTTCAAGTTCTTGTTGGTAGCTTTACTATGTGAATGTGTATGAAAGTGTGGTTGCAGAGGGATATGGATGATGCAGAAGAGAAGGGTTTATAATTTATCGATGAATCAATTTTACTATGATTGCATTTCTACTTGTGGGGATATTAGTGCTTTGGTGCTAAGTGTGTATGGTGAGCAGTTAATGTATTATTGGGTATTGAATCATATTTTGCATCTTTGGTTGGTGGTTTAGATGTTTTAGAACTCCATTGCCTGTCGCGCTTTTGTGTTTATTATTTGGATATGTCGTGTATTATCCTTTATGGAATGTACGAACCATGTTTAATCCTGAGAACGTGTTGTCTTGAATATGCGGGGAAAGAATTGAATTGTCTTTTAACATACGCATTTTAATGTACAATGATATAATTTTCTTCTAAAATTTGTAACATGAGTGGTCCTTGTTGAAGGAGATTAGGAGGAAAAATTCTTTATTTCTTTCTTACTTTTTTGGGTCTACAATGCCTAATCTAGACTACCTAATCTAGATGGAGAAAATCTCAACTAAAATTCTTAAAATTAAAGGATATAATTAACACTATTTTTCAAATAATCATAGTATTTACAACAATCTCCTTCAAGTTGAGGCGTAGAAATCTTTCATTCTTAGCTTGAAAATATTATCATGAAAATTGGAGCTGTTCAACCCTTTGATAAGAACAGTCTGTGAGTTGGTTTCCTATTAGAACATAAGATAGGCATACTGTTAGAGAATATATAAAATCAATTGAGTTGACATCATACAATAGCTTAAGCTTGTTAGAGAATATATAAAACCAATTGATTATATATATATTTTTTATATATTCTCTAACACATTAATCTTTCCTCCAACTTTTCTTTGATGAAATGCCATATGTTTTAATAGTAGGATGTATAGAATTTCATAGGACCTTCCCACTTGACTTTTTAAAGTTGTTTAGGATAATATTCAGCCACAACATCTCACACAAGCCTTGAGCAATTGCTCCAAATTTTGATTCAGTAGATGATCTAGCTACAATATTCTGCTTTTTACTCCTCCATGTTATAATATTACCTTCGAGAAATGTACATTACCTAGTAGTTGATTGTTCATCTACTATAGAGCCTCCATAATTAGCATCAGTGTAGACTTCAAGGGCAAGATACTTTTGCCTTTTGAACATGATTCTTTTTCTTAGATTCCCTTTCAAATATTGTAACACTATAAGTGACTTGTAGACGTGACTCCCTCGCATCATGCATGAATTAACTAATTACACTTACAGAGTATGCTATGCCTGGTTGAGTATGTGCAAGGTGGATGAGCTTCCCTACAAAGCTCTAATACATTTTTCTATCTACATGAGGTTCTTTTGCTTCTCTAAGTTTTTATTAGCTTCTATTGGTGTAGATATCAGCTTACGTCCATTTTTCCTTGTCTTCTTTAATAAATCAACTATATATTTTTGTTGGGATATGAAAATCCCCTTTCTGGAGTATGCCACCTCAATACGTAGAAAGTACTTCAATCTCCCAAGCTCCTTTATCTCGAATTCCTTGACTAATTGTTGTTTTAGCTTTAGTTTTTCCTTTTCATCATTCCTATGACAACGATGTCATTCATATATATAAGAAGTGTTGTCACTCCCCATTATAGACGAGTGCTTTATGAAAAGAGTATGATCACCTTGACTTAGATGGTATTCAGATGTTTTCATAACTTCGGTAAACCTTCCAAATCATGCTCTTGGTGATTTTTTTAGTCCATAAAAGGGCCTTCTTCAACTTGCAAACTTTATCCCTTTGTTCTTTTTCAATTCCTGGAGAGATATCTGTGTAAATTTCTTTATCTAAGTTTCTATGAAGAAATGCATTCTTTACATCGTTTTGTAAAAGTTGTCAATCAAAATGTGCTACTAGGGATAGCAGAATCCTAGCAGTATCCATTTTTGCCACAGGTTCAAAATATGATAGTTTACCCTAGAAGTTTGAGTATATCCCTTAGCACCAGTTTTGCTTTATATCTGTCAAGTGATCCATTAGCCTTATACTTAGGTGTAAAAATCTACTTACAACTGACTGTGTTCTTTCCCTTTGGTCTATCTACAATCTCCTATGTTTGATTCTTTTCTAGAGTAACCATCTCCTCTTTCATAACATTTCTCCATTCTATTTTTGACAATGCCTCAGATACGGTAGTAGGGATTAAAATGGTGTTAAGATTGGTAATGAATTTTTTATGGTTTGATGATAGATTTTTAAGTGACACATAGTGAGACAATGGGTACATAGTTCTTTTGGTGAATTCTCTACTGCCTTTTCTGATAGCTATAGGAAGACACGTCATTACTAAATGGTTCTACTGACTATGTGTTTAGAGTTGGATTTGATCTTACCGTGACGTTCTTGTCAAAGATCAAGTTGGATTCTTGAACTTGTTACAGGTCTAGAACCGTCCTCCTAGTATATACTTGTTAAAATCTTAGAGCATTATGAATAACCTAATTTGGAACTTGAGAAGATATAGTTTCAAGAATCTGGGATGGATTCGGATTAGATTCTGCAGAAGTAGGAGTTGATGATGGACTCTGATTTGATGATGGAACAAACTTTGATGGAGAACCAGGAAGTAATGCAAACTCTACTGGACGACTAGGGAGATTAAGGGTACAAGTACTACTAAAAATATTATTTTCTGGTAGGGATGTAGTCTCCCCCCGAAATTGGGCTGCTTGAAGTATTGTTGGTGTTCTATAAAAGCCAAATCAGCTCAAACATAAAATTTTCTGATTAGATGACTATAACATTTCTAGCCTTTTTGTGTAGAAGAATAACTAAGGAAAACACAGTGTGCTCGGGGATCTAATTTTCCTGTTTGGTGACTATAAATGTGAACAAAGGTTCTACAACCAAAGACCTAGGAATGAGTCCATTAGAACTTTGAAACTCTGGATAAAAATGTTGAGAACCTATAAATGTAACAAACTGTCTAGCACCAGAAATATTTTAAATAGGAGAAAGACCGCATATATCACTTTGAATCAAATGAAAAGGTTTAGAACTTCTTTTAGGGTGCTTGGTTCACATGAGGTAATGATAATAGAATTTATAATGAATAGAGTGAGGAATGAAAATGAATATAATCATTATAATTATGATGGTTAGCTAGAACGAAGGAATAACTATCACTACCATTAATAATGATTGATTTGTTTAAAATCTTGAAAAATAAAATTTTGTTAAATTTTTGTTTTACATCAAATTTAATATATTTTAATTAATTACGTTTAATTTATACACCCATTATGATGACAGAATGTTTAAAATCAAGTATATTGCATTATTTCCTTTCCAATAGCTCTTTAAGGAAAAAAAAAAGCTCTAGTGTTTACTTGCATCAACATATCTTCAGCTACATAATTTCCTCAAAATTCAGTTTAATCATATTTTGTAGTCTAATTAAATCTAAAACTAAAAAGTCTAATTAAATGCTAAATGAAGTGGAATATGAAAAAATAACAACTCGAAAAAATATTAAAATTTTTGGTAAAATAATTAATAATTCAAAATTTTGAATTATTTTCATTATTTTATAATAAATTATTATATATAGAAATAATTAAGGGTGTGACACTGATATATATTATATATAGATAATAATTATATATAGAAATCTCAACGTAATTTAAGTTTGTTTAATTTTTAAAATTTGTTAGAAACCTTTTATTATTAAATTTCTAATTTTAAATTTATATTAAGATAGCATCGGAACACACATGATTTAAATATTATACATGAACTAATCAAATGACATTGATATGACGAATTGACTCAAATCATAAAATCAATTTAAATGAATTAAAATGACTCAAGTAAGTAATTTAATATAACAAAATTATAAGAAAAGAGCAATAAAAAATTAAAATGACATTTTTTGAGATATGTCAAAATCATATTGATGATAAATATATAATAACATTTTGAATTGACTAATATCTTATAAATTTTAATAGCATCATATAAAATATATGTCAACATCATGATAACTAAATATAAGAGGTTACATGAAGTAGAGACTAAAAGGTGTAGTACCTTGATGAAATTATTTGATTCATTTTAGCCTATTAAAAGCATAAATATAAACTACAGTTGAAGGCATTTGCTATAGTATGATAATAACTATCATTAGAACAAAAATCATTGAATGATTTTTCTTACTCATATGAAATATGATAGAGATCATATATATTTTTGATACACGCTTATAAGTATTTGATATTGAATTTAGATTAAACATTGTTACGATGTTTAAGGCATGACAAGAAATAGAATATTTATACAAATAATTTGTATGCGTTGGATCGAATAAGACTCATGCTTCAAATAAGCGACAACAATACTAAGTTGAATAACCAAAACTATCCTTTCAAATCATATTGGTTAAATCAACATAATAAGAATCATAAAGTTAAATACAAGGAAACATGTATCATTTTGATTATGAATCATCTGAAACTTGTTAAGTTGAAGAATAAAAAAATCCCTCTTTGTTAAAAGAATGATGATGATATTGAGTTGTTAAATCTTCCATATGTGATGTACTAGAGGTGATAACAATTTATAAAAGTATGATTCTTATATTTCATTCGAAATACTAATCATTTTATAATATATTGTTATATTTTTTAAATGAGATATTGGCTTACAATTTTGAAAAGTTCAAATAATTTAAATCTAAGTCGAAATCAAGCATTGAAAACACTGAAGTACTTTGATGAGATTGATGTGGTGAAATATGAATTTTTTTGTTATTTGTAAAGAATGAGATTCTCTAATGGATATTTCTAGAATTAAATTTCATAATAATACAAATTTATGTGAGGAGGAGTATACAAAGAGATATAATATAATGCGATATTATTTCTTCCATAGTTATGCTTAATACTACAACTTACATCCATTAGTTCTTATTAGATCAATTAACAAGATTTCATATTACATGTGAAACATTAAGATTTTGAAAGAGTTAAAGTTAATAATCTAGGAATGTGATACTTGGCTGAAGCGCATATTATCCACCAACTTTAGAACTAAATTAGATTTAAAAAAAGTAATTAGATATCTAAAAAGTTGGATATAATTTTATAAACTCATTAAACAAATTGTTTGTTTCATTGAACTCTTATAAAATAATGGTTCTCATGATAAATAGTACAAGAGAGATGAAGTTTGCAAAGTTCAAATCTCATGATACTATATCTAATTAGAACTAGTGCTTTTATTAATACATTTGATGTATACTTGAAAGGTTATGAAACACTAAAAGATTCACTCTTATGATGATTTCAAAGAGTTTATTTCGGAGTTAATTTTGAATTTATTATATCTACAAAAAGATAAGTAGGAGTATAGTTGTCTTCTTCAGTAGGGGTATATAAAGACATACTATTCCTAAAGAGAACAATAACTCATATTTCAATTGTCGAAAATATATTTATCCAAAAACAATTCACATTGAATATGAAAAAAATAATAACTTAATTATGAGAATTAGATCTATAAAAATAGATTGGAAGCTCTTTATCTAATACGGTCCAATTATATAGATAATGTATTAAAGGTGTTTAATATTTGATATCTATAATAATCGAGAAGCAAGAATGTCCATTGTTTTATGTATAAGTTAACATTTGAGTTCAATTTTATATGGACATTAATTTTAAAAGTAAATCTTAATTAAGGTACATTTTGCTTCGAACATTTTTTAAGATTGAAAAGGTTCCAATGTATTATTAATTGCTAATAAAACTAAAATACATTCATCATTTAGCAGAAATTATTAAATAGATGAATGAGTTCTTTAATAAACTTGATATAATTCCTTGTATTCACCATGAGAAAATGTATTTTTTTTTGAAGATAAAAAGATTGTATTAAGCAAGAAAAGGAGTGATTACAGGAGGTGGAGATGAAATCCATTCTCCCATATTAAATAAAGAGCTAGCAGTATGACCTAGAGTATGAGCTACCACATTGTTATTTCTACTAAAATGGCTTAAACACACAGTAATCCTTAATTCAGAGATAAGACTCTTGCAATTGTTAACTACCAGCCCAAAGCTTGAAAGATCATGAGCATCAAAGTTGTTTAAAGCATCAATAGCACAAATGCAATCAGATTCCAACTGCACCTGACTCCAATCGAAACCTCTTATCCAGCTCGAAGACTCCCTAATCCCTATAATTTTAGCATCGCGCGGCCTAAGCTTTTCAGGCAGGAGACAGACCTTACATGCAATAAAAGCTCCATTACTATCCCGAGCCACCATCCCAATACCTGTTCCTGAAACAAGAGTGGCTGCATCAGTGTTTATCTTAACCCACCCAACTGTTCGAACCGTCCATTGCGTGGGAGCCGCAGCACGAACAGAAAGATGCGTAGGATGAAGGAGAATCCATTCTTGAAACACATGCAAAGCACGTCTCCAAATTTGTATAGCAGAGGTTCTCGTACCTTTCCAAAACCTCGTGTTCCTGCTTTCCCACAAGCTCCAGCACACATACATCGCCAAAGCAGCATCATTTACGTTAAAAAGCAACAAAATTTTCTCTACCCATTCCTTAATTGAATAAATTACTGGATTAAACCAACCCAAGAAAGAAAGTCCCCACACCTCTTTAGCAACTCCATAATTTACAAACAAGTGAAGACTGCTCTCCTCACTACCATGGCAAAGAGAATACAACCCATTGGTATTAACATGCCTCTGACGCAAGTTAGATAACATCGGGATGATATCATTACAAAGCCTCCAACCAAAATTGCATACTTTTGGAGGACAATTGATCTTCCACAACCAATTCTAAACACTGTTAGAGGCTCCCCTATCAGCTAGTTCCGGCAGCCAATTTGAAAGCTTGTAAGCACTATTTACTGTATATTTTCCATTCTAAGTAAACCTCCACTGATAAGCGTTGGTAGTAGTTGTGCGGGGAAGGGGAATTAAAAGAATGAGATTAGCATCCCTTTGGTTGAACGTACTACAGATTAACTGCGAATTCCATTTACTATTGTCTATCAAGTCCTCCACATAATGAATTCCATAGTCAACTGAGAAGGAAGTGGTGATAAAAGGATTATCCTTATCCAGAAGCCAAGGTTCCAGCCATATCGGAATACTAGAGCCATCACCAACTCGCCATAAGAAAATGTATTTTTAGTGAAAGCAAAAGTTGTCACTAAAAGTAGTAATATTAGTCACTACTATTAATAATGTCCAACGTTTAAAGTTGTCACATCCCGTCACAAATACTTTTGTCACTAATAAAATAGTGACTATTTTAGAAAAATGGTCAAAATTATGCAACGCTTTTGTGACAAAAGTATTGATACTAAAAACTATGGAATGTGTGACAAAATTATATTACCACAGCAATTTTACATATTTGTGATAAGCTTGTCAATACAAACAATACAAAGTAGTGATAAATAAAGTCGTAACAATACTTTATTTGCGACAACATCATCACCACTAACATAATTGAAAATAGTGACAAATTATTTATCCCTCATGCATTTTTTATCAATGTCTGTTACTGTTTGGTCACCAATATTTCTTCGTTACAAGTATGAAAGTTATATGTTACAATAATGTTGTTACTAAACAAAGATTATATGTTACAATAAATTTATCACTATCGTGTTCGTGTTTGTCACAAATAATATTATTAAATTTAAAAATTTAATTGCTTAATCAATAAAAAGTTTTGCATTGGTGGCCATAAAATAGAAATTGTCATAATTGATACAGATTTCTACAGCGAAGATATTGTCATACAAGAAAAAAAAGGTATATATAGAAATATATAAAATCACCAAAATATATAAATTTCTAATTTCTAATACATAAAATTGGAAATTTTAATATCCAAGATAATTATATTTATTACAATTATCTCAAACTACTACGTCTAATTTAAGCTAAAACTCTCCGAAGTAAATTTTCCTGACTATTTTTTCAATATTCATTTCCTACAAATTAAATAAAAAATAAAATCAATTATAAAAAAATCTAATTTGAGAGTAACTTCAATACCATTATTTCTTCTCCTTTTCTGTAGGGAAGAGATCAAGTTCTATTTGGCTTTTGTCTAGATACCTTTCAAACTTTAATAGCGTTGGACAACTCATTGAAATATATTTTTCTAAAAAGAAAAGAAAAAGAAAAACAAAGAAAATTAATGACTAATTGGAACTTATTTTTTAAAGAAAAATATAATTTCAATATGCACAATTGACTTTGAACGTGAAATTAATTTCATCTCTTGATTTCATCTGTTGCTTGTGATATCATCTTTTGAGGCTTAATAAGTACAGATAGTAACAGGAGAATGAAAACTCTTACGATAAGAGTCTAGCCACATAACACACTTTCTCTAAAAATAGTTTTAGAACTTAAACAATCAGATATAGAGACAGGTCTACCTCACTACACAAGAAATTAAAGCCTACCCAGTAAAGAATCAAATAGATTTGTGTGAGTAGTTTAGCACTCTCATCCCTTAACCAGAGGTCTTGAGTTCGAGCTCTGAAAATGGAAAAACTTATTTGGTTAACATTTTATCCCTTACGGGGTGACCCGGTATCAACGGAGACTAGTCTGGGTGTGGATAACTTAAAGGTGTCATCCTATAATTGAGACCCTCCTAAAACATCTCGTGGGCTTTCAAAAAAAAGGCTTACCAATTAAGGTAACTACGAGTGCGAGTAAGAAGTTACTCATCAACCTTCTCGAGGCCAGTGATTGAGCTAAGATCATAGAACGTGACAGCCGTTGCAAGTTGCTACTTGCTAGACTTTCATAAAAACGAATAGACAAAATGAAATACAACTCAATTAAAGAAAAATAAAAAAAGAGAGGTTAGATTTGTAGGTTGAACGACAGGAGAATAGAATAAATATCAGAAAAACAAAATTTTTATTATATTTATTTATTTTGATTTTTATTTTGATGAAATTTCAAAGTTATGTGTATTAAATACCTATTGATATGTAAAATATTACTTTTGGATTATCAATATATGTAGCTTGAATATTTTTTAAGAAAATATGTAAATTTGTTTGCAAATAATAATATGAAAGAAAAAATTATGACAAATAGTTTTTAGTCCCTAAAATACATACAATAATGACAAAAGTAATCATTTGAGTGGTTAATTTTAATATACTATTATAATAAGAAATAGTTATCATTAATTTGTTACATTTATATTGACAATAACCTTTGAAACAAAAAGTTGATGATCAAATGACAACAAAAATTCTTGTTTCAAAATTATGAATAGAGAGACCATAGTGGTAGTTTCGTTTTTGTGACAATATTAAGTAGATACTAATTAATTGAATTTTTATTGACAAAAGTTTTCATCACAAAAACTAAAATACCGTGTAACAGTAAACTATTTCGTCACAGTAAGAAAAAAATATTAATAATCAAACTATATTTTGTCATAACAAATAAAAAAATTAGTGATCAACCTATGTTTTGTCACAATTACAATTCATTATCGTCAAAATTATTTTGGTCCCAAATTGTATACGCTTTTATTGATAAAAGAAAATTTGACACTATTAAGATATTAATAATGACAATTTAATAGTGAAAGATACTAAATTATCACAATTATCATTGTGCTAGTGATAAAAAATAATCACACAGTTAATCTAAATAATAGTGACAATTAATTATTTTATCACAAAAACCCTTATATCTGTGACGAAATAATAGTTAGTTACAAAAAAGTTGTCACTAAATATTTTAACTTTGTAATGAATATTTAAAGAGTAATGTGTTATAGAACATTAGAGTTATTGAGCACGTAAAAGGATATAAGATCTCATCAAAGTTCCAATATTTTTTAGGCAACTTCTCTTAATTATGATGATAATTAAGGTAAAAGTTGTAATATTAAGCTAGTGCTTCTTATAGAAGATATTATAGAATTCTCTCTCTAAACTACTATTATAATAATAACATGATCGTCATATGGTGATATGGTAGAAAATACTCAAACGATTGCCTTAATGCAAGTAGGAGATTGATGGCTTATGTCCTTTAGCCAATTATAGTTTATTGACATAATTATTTAAATATTTTTTTACATATTTAGATATATATGATAAAATCCATGGGAAGAATATATATTATAGATAAAATTATGATGAAATTATTACTATGATATTCATAGTGTATTTATGTATTATTAATTCATTTACTGGATATTAATAGAGTATAAAAGACTAACAAATTTTATGTTTCTTTTTTCTGAAAGAAGTAGTCGATTTTATAGATTAAGGTATGAAGATACTCAAACAAATGTGTAGATGTTTTTTAAAAAACAAATTCATTGAATTGACTTCATATAAGAATTCCATTTGAAACATTACTTATATATTTATGAAAATTCTCATCTGATAATTATAAAAGCGGTCATTTGACTTGAGATCTCCAAAGTAATATTATATAGAGATTGTTACATTTTGATATTACTTTTGACATATTCTAGTCAAGGATAACATAATCGGTAGTCATTGAATATAGTATAAACTATATGGAGATAGTTGAATAATCAATAAATGATTCATCAACCGAACATGATTGGGAAGAGTGTTTCATTATTCTCGATCAATATTAATTCCAAAAAATCTTAACCAAAATAGAATGATAATCTATAAATAATTTACGAATATCATTAATAGAACTAATTACTAACGATGGCGAACTGACATGACCAGACTTAAATAGGATACACATTATTTATATGATTTATGTCTAATTGAAACATTATATAACGAAAACGAAAAGATGATGTATGAAATTATTAGTCAAAATCACTTTGACATTTTTAAATATTTAGATAGTCATAATGTGTTGCTAAACACCAGCCTTAATCAATAAAGATAAATTGTTTCAGAATTACAGATAAATTAGAGGAATTTTATTTATCTAATCCTAAAAATAATTTAGGATTATTATTTATATTTATTGTCAATATATTTGAAAACTTAATGAGTCACATACAAAGAATGAATCAAAGAGAGAAGATATATTAATCAAGTTGGATTTGATTATAAAGTTTAAGAAACATTATGTTTAAAATTGAAATATTTAATAAATAAGGATTAACATTAGATATTGAATCTTGTTTGAATGTCATTGGTATTTTATTAGAATTAGTTGTAATTCTAATTAAAGTTTAATTGAAATTAGAATTTAATTTCAATTAAATTATTAAAATGACAAAAAATATTATAAATAGGCTTAAGTTTTAAGAAAATTAGCACTTTTTTGTCTAAACCTCTTTGCAATAGTTGCAAAGTTCTCTCATTATGTACTGTGAATATTATAAGAGGACAAATACTTTTGCGACTACGGTAATTGAGATGAACTAATTTTAGAAACAATTATAAAAAAATGACAAAAAATCAAGTTTTAAAATAAGATACAAATTATAATTCACACTTTACCATTATTTATATTTAATTATTTTATAAAATTTTAGTGAGCTTAAATTTTAAGAAATTAAATACGAAAAAATTTCATAATATATTTCGTTGAGCCCAAGTTCTGAGTCCAACTCTACTTTTCCAACAGTTTGAAGGTTTTGCATTGGGCAGAAAGTCATTACAACAAGGTACACATTCACATTTGGCTACGTTTTAAATTGGTGACGATTCTTTGATGATCTTCAAAAATTGTTATCCAGTGGTCAGCATTTGGAGACTATTTTCGAAAATCTTCGCCAAATTCAAAATCATATATGTGTTCTTGATAAATCAATCGATCAAGAACACGAAACACAGAACCTCAGCGTCAGCGAAATAAAATTCATCACCTCGGCGTCGGCGATCAACTTCTGCCTTTTCTACGGCGGTTGCTGCTGTTCAAGAGGCTCCGGCGACGGACAGTTGAGGTGTTGAATTTTATCTCTTTACTTTTTTTTGTCGATCTTTAATTTTATTCCGAGCTCCATTGAGTTGAGTTAAAAATATTAGTGGGGAAGGCGCAACGGAAAGTAACCATAGATTTCAGGTGGACAAGAAATAACAAAGATATTGTTGCTCTCAACATCAAGAATCACAACTCCGCTGCTAATTTGGATCTCGTGCTTCACCTCTATGACCACATGTTTTCCCTCCAAAAGATCGTCCCTTTTCAAAAAAAAGAAAAAGAAAAAGAAAAAGAAAAGAAGGAATTGGTTTTGCTTCACATTTCATCTAATTTCAATTCCTGCACAACAGGAAGTTGAGCTGCTTAGGGAAGAAAGGAATGCGGTTGTCAATAAGATGAAAGGAAAATCAGAGACCTCAGAGCGTAAAAAACTCGTTGAGGACTAATCTTGTTTATCTTCTCTTTTTTTTCCTACTGGCTCAAAATTTTTTATGTTTATTCTGTGTTCAGGGAAGAATCTGAAGGAAGGATTCCTGAATTTGGAAGAAGACCTGGTCAAAGTCACGGATGAACTTCAACAGGAAGCCCAATGCATTCCTAACATGAAACATCCAGATTTTCCTATCGGGGATGAAGATTGTTCCACAGTCAGAAAAATGGTAACACCATCGACCACTTCTTGCTGTGTGTTCTTAGCATGCAGATGTGGTTGTGGTTGTTGAAAGAATTTTGCAATGCAGTTGAACTTTTATGTTCTGTTCTAGGTGGGTACTGCTCGTGAGTTCAGTTTTCCTGTGTAGGACCATCTTCAAAAACACACAATTCATGGTGTCATTTTTTTCGATATGCGTATGTAATTGGTCATTAGAGCTCTATGATTCCATTGCTTTGGCCAATCTCTGGAATCTTTAGTTTTGGCTTTTGCATAAGATTGGCTTCCGATCAGTTTGCATATTATTTTTTCTGGCTGAGCAGGTCAGTGGGTCAAAATTCTACTATCTCAAGAATGAAGCGGTTATGCTAGAAATGACCCTTATCAACTGGACCCTGTCATAAGTTATGAAAAGGGGTTTCACACCTCTAACAACCCCAGAGATTGTAAGATCCTCAATTGTTGAAAATGTGGCTTCCAAACTCGAGGAGATAATACACAGGTTGGTTCCCTGCCTCATTATTTTGTGGATTTTCTAATTGATTCTAAGTTCATTTGCAATAATTATGTTACTCAACATCTTAACTGTGAAGCTGAGTTACTTTGCACCATATTGTGGGCAAACAAACTATTATTGACGATTTTGGAAAACGTTGCCGCCCTTATTGATCATTTATCAAGGTGCTTTTGTTCTTCAAGCACTGTTGAAAAGATGTTCATATATATTTTATATTTAAAACAATGATTTTTGTTGATGTGTGTGCACAGAATCAGCTAATGGACAATAAACATGTGCACTCCTCACGTCTCTACAGTTTGGTGAATGATAAGCTACAACACTGGAATGCAGAACTTGAAATATACAAAATATTGGCTGATTCTTTGCAGGTTGTTTAGACAGTTCAGAATTGTTGTTTTCGTTTCTACTTCTACTTTGATTTATGATTTCTGTTAAACAATCATTTCAGGCTGAAAGCCTTTCCTAATGAGAAGGGAGAAGGAAGTCAATGCAAGATTGGAATGAATAGATGCTGAAAGAAATACCAATGACAGTTCTTCATCCAGAATTGAAGAGCTTGAGCTTCAGTTGCAGAAGTGTATCAAGGAAAAAAATGATCTTGAAATCAAAATTGAAGAGGCTATCTAGGATTCAGGTTGAACTAGAAACCATTAGTTTTTCTTGGGGTAATATTCTCAAACTTAAACGACTAAATTATTGCATAAATCAGGGAGAAAGGATATAAAAGAAGAATTCTGTTTGATGGCATCAGCTTTAGCTAAAGAATTGAGCATGGTGGAAACACAGTTAAATCTTTGGAAACGGACTACGCATGAAGCACTTTCTTTGTGTGATAAATCTCAATCTTTAAAAACCTTTCCCTTTTCCTTGTTTTTGTTGGTTGTTTTGGTCATATTTTGATCAGTGGTAGAACAAAATCATAGGTTTCGTTTTATTTAGTCGTGACTGCATAATGCAGAAAATATGGGAGTGGATATAAAAGGACACTTCTAGGTTTGGATCAGGATTAGTTAGAACTAAAGTTGAAATCCTCTATTTTCTATATTATCTTCGGCACACGAACAAATTCACTTGTTTTCTTGCGTTGCATTAGTCTCCTTTCTTGTTGTTATAATTTCAAAAGCTACTTATTGTTATACAACTCTTCTGCTTGATTTTGCTTTTCTAAACCTTTTTTCTACATTTGCAACCAAAATACAGTGCTTCTAGCTTCATTTAATTGTTCAATGCAACTAAATATGTGATGCTCATAGTTGAACAGAAAAGTTTTTCTTATTAGTTAGTAATTATTTGTATCACAATTTGTGGATCTTCAAAAATAGATTATTTGATATTTCTAAATTCATGTTGTTATTATCCTTAGGATAGACCGCATATGTCTATGCTAATTGTTCGTCTCTGTTGTTATGATCATGTTCTACAAATTTTACAAACTCTCTTGTTTAAGTTATGTAGATACACAAGCAAAAACAGTTGGCAAGCATATGCTCTAAATAGTTGGTGGAGATCAAATCTTTGGCGGTTGTGGTTATTTATCTCTCTTATATGATGACTGAGATATGAAATTGCTTTCATCAACATGGACAAACCTACCTAGTCATTTCAGTTATGTTGTAATTTTTGTAATCTTAGTATTTATAATTTGTAAATTGGTCTCTAAATTTATTATTTTGTTTATAGGAATTGTTAAGGTTGTAATTAAAATCTTATAAACGAAGAATATTTTTTTATTCTTTTTATATACAATTTTTTAAATTATCAATTATTTTTGTATAATAAATTAACAATAAAACAAATATAAATGTTATGTACAATAATATGGATTAAAAATGTCACAAATAATTATTAAAACATTTTGTTAAAATGTATATTATTTATAAAGCATATCTAAAAATATTTAGTTACGTTTTAAAAAGTAGGTAAAATTTGTTGGCTACTTTTTCAGAAACGTAGCTAAAAATTTTTGGTTACGTTTCTAAACACGTGACTAAAAACAATTTGCTACGTTTTTTTGAAATATAGCTAAAAGCTTTTGATTATATTTTTTAAAACGTAGCTAATAATTTTTAGTTACGAAAACAAGTATAGCAAAAATGTATTGATGACGATTTCCCGAAAGGTTACTAACAGTTTTTTGCTATGAAAATAAAGTATAGGAAAAAATCATTAGTGACTAGAATTTAGCAATGTTTTGGGCGATGAATATAAATCTTCACTAATGATTATTAGCGACGATTGAGACTTTTAATGAAATTTTTTTGGTATAAAAATGATAATTTTTTTTGGCAGCCAAATGTAATTTCTATTGTAGTGAGTATTACTCTTCATTTAAAGATAAGAAATTTTACTTCTATTCATCCTACTTGTTTATGAGTAGAGTTATGTAACATTGCAAAAATACCCTTTCTCTTAATATTTTAGATTAGATATACTCTCCTTGTTGTACACGAGTTCATTCAAACTCTCAAAATTCTTCAAAAACCTCATCTAGATTTTTTGTAGTTCAAAATCTCTCAAATTTTTTGAGAAATCTCATGCAAATTTTATGTGGTCCAAGTCATTTTAATTTTTTAATTTTTAAAATAAAAAATTCTTTATCGTTTGAAATGTAACACACTAATCTCATAGAGCATATACCTCAATGTACTGACGATATTTGAGAACATACTTTAAGAAGATGTCACGTTAAGACAATAAGTCAATTATCTGTAAAATTTTTTAAGCATCAAACACATCTTAAGTAAACCAATAATCATTTTTGGTCAATTTTATTTACAAACATATCCAATCACAAATGTTATTACACTTTGCAATTTACACATACATTGTACAACATTTGACAAATACAATTATCACTGAATATTTGTAGGTACAATTGATCCCAACCGCTAGCATGTCCAATGCAGTAGCTATATTCCATTTAGTCTAACTAGATCTCTTATGAGCCTGAAAATTAACGATGCACTATTGGTGAGTTTTACAAACTCAATGAGTGAACTATCCTCGATATGCTCACTCATAACAATACAAATATCAAAACTAAATTTACCACATATCTCAACTCAATTCTACATCATGAGTACCACACATTTAACGTACTCATTTCATAATAATCTGATCATTTTCTTAATCATTCGTAACATCACAATTTAGTAAATTTATGTAATCTTTCACATAATACATGCATGTGTATAAATGCAAATACACATGTGACTCACTTTCGTTGTTACTTTTTTGTAACTGAGTGCCTATTAGCTGTCCAGTATCTATTATGGATACCAAACTCATTGATAACTATCCCATATCTATTGTAGATACCATATTTATTGATAACTGTCCCGTATTCATTGTGGATACCGGGCTCATGATAATACTGAGCCTGTGGTTCTTTATGCGCATTTCTAAGCTTTAAGCTTTTTTTTCATTGGCCACTCTTCTTACAACTCCTTTATTTGATCATACATCTCAATGTTATGACATGTATCATCTCTCATTATATGCAATCATTCACTTTCTTTCATTACATAATGCCATTTTCACTTTTTCATTGGACTTATGTCCAATATTCAACTTGTGTTAAGTACAGTTATTTTGTTTAAATTCACATTCAATTATGAACACTTCTAATACAATCTCAGTTATCAAGCTCCTTGGACTATCAATATCCAGAATCATCATATTCACATCAATAGCATTTCAATAACTGAAATTTAAGCAGATATAAATCAATTCTAGTAAGAACATCTAGGTTGACTCACAGTACGCTTCAGATTAGCTATTATCTTCATGATCCGACAATGTCTAGACGTTGATGATCAACTTACGTGTTTGTCTTCACGCAATATACACTTATTTCACACATCATTAAGTTGATCATTCACATAGGTAATCGATCGCGCGTGCGCGTGTGCTACGTATAATGTATGCTCAAACGACTATTTTCGAGTTTGTGTCCTTAATTCACAAGTCTTCATCATTATATCATTGTCACTTGGATATAATTAGTTTACACTTAGACTAATACCTCAAGTATACTTGATTGCTCTAATTTCATAATTCATACATTCATCAATCACATAGTGTCCAATCCTTTAGTATTATACTGATCACATAATATCCAAATTCTCATTCATTCTTATTTAATTCACATTATTCATCTCCTTTCAATCATCTTAGCATTCCTAAGAATGCTTTTATTTCTATCTAGAATTTTCCAGATTTTTAATACATTAATATCATCAATGCATTCCTTAATTATAACCTCAATTAACAATCTAACATATCAAACATTTAATCACCTATTCTAACATCAAATTAGGTTCATTTCAAGTCTCATTTAATTCTAATTGCATCATAGAAAAGTACCTTATCATTAATTGTTTCAAACATCACTTAAAAGATAATATTTCACCTTTTATGGCTCTCCCACAATCGTGAAAAAGCTAGTGCAACTAGCTACGATCGTGTAATTGTATCATAGAAAAGTACCTTATCATTAATTGTTTCAAACATCACTTAAAAGATAATATTTCACCTTTTATGGCCCTCCCACGATCGTGCAAAAGCTAGTGCAACTAGCTACGATCGTGAGATGAGGGCCACAATCATGCTCTGCCTTTCTTCCTTCATGTTTTCCAAATTTTTAATTCCTATATGTTACATCTAACACATCTTATACATAGTTTATCATTTCTACTTTATTTCCTCATTAAAATCACCTCCATTCTAACTCAAAAACATCCATAAAGCAACTAATAATCTATTATTGATCATTAATACAAGAACATAACAAGTACATCTTCATTTCTTCATCCACGTTGCAGCACACATTCAACTCCATTAAGATTATCAATCCATCTCAAACTATCATCATAAATGCTTCTATTTAAAACAAATAATGAAGAAGCATGTCTTACTTACTTGTTTAACTCTAAGCCCTTCTCAAATCTTCAAGTAACCCTAGCTTCTCCATGCTACACTATTATCATCTTTTAAGAAGAAATAAGTTAGGTTCTTCAACAACTAGATGAAGGCAACAAAGTATCTTGGAGTGGCTAGTGTTGAATGGTAGCAAACTCAACATGGTGAGGGTGAGAGTGAGATGGTCAATGAGTGAAGAAGAGAGAAGATTGAAAAATGAAGAAGAGAAGAGTTTGAAATAAAGAGTAAGAAGAGTTAGTCTTTCAAGTGAATATATCGTGGGATTAAGCTTGATAGGTGTCATGACACTTACCACATAATTAATTTGCTACTTAGATATTTACTTAAGCTACCACATGATTCTCAATAATCCGTCCATTTGTCACCTAATTTTCCTTGCCACTTGTTAATAAATTCTAATGTCACATGTTATTTATTTCTACTACCATTTATTAAATTATCTTGCCACTTGACATTTTTCTAGTCCAAAAATACACATAAATTCACAAATCTCTCAATCGTACCAATTATTTCCGAATTTACTAATTATAATTCATCAATTCTTGTCACTAGTAACCTAAATATAAGACATTAGAAATACACATTCATTATGCTCAGTCATTTATCACATTCATCTTAGTTTCATACCCCAAAATATGTCAATTGAGTACAATTTGTCTAATTCACAATTTACTTCCATATGCTAATAATATGTATTTAAACAAAGTATGTCATAAATGTACCAATTTGGTTCTACCACTTATATGACTCATTAATCTAACATTTTAAATCTCTCAACAATTTGAGAGACTGGGATGCTACATGAAAATTTTAAAAACTTCATTTTAAAATTTATATTAAAATAATGAAAAAAATACACTTAACATGATTGTTATATTAAAAATAATCTTTATGATTTGAAAATTAAAAAAAACTTCTTTTTAAAATTTATATTAAAATACATATGACATGAATATTATACACGAATCAATTAAGTCATGTAAACTAATTAAATCAACTCAAATAAATAATTTAAAATAACAAAAGTATAAGAAAAAGAAATTTTAGAAAAGATTAAAAATTAAAATTTTTTTTGGAAAATTATAAAATTAAAATTTACTCAAAACTACAGGGACCTTGTTTCTTCTAGCCGATTGTTGGATGATTCTCCAGCACATCATGGATCATATCGAAAGGAATAGCATCGATCTCCTTCTGGAAAGTATAAACATATATTGGTTCGTTTTAAGAGGAACAAATTTCCTATAATTGTACAAAAACATCAACATTACAATTGGATTGATAAACCATCGAATGGAAGTTTTAGTAAAATTAACTGGAAGAGCTCCTTAGCAGAATCTTCTAATGTGTGTACATCCTGAAGAGATAAAGAGAGAATAGATACACAAACTAGTATGCATTACATGGCACTGAAGCCGTGTACAAAAATACTAGTATCATGGCCTCTATCGATCACTGGTCTCCTAACTAGCAGGCCGCGTGGGTTGGTGTGTGAAGGGATTATAGAAATAAGGTCTTGGCCTGACGATGCCATTACCGTCACCGCCGCCTGTCGCCAGCGACCTTCTGACAAGAAGGGCACATGGTGAGGGTTGCTTTCGGAAGTTGCATATGCAGAGGGCCAGCAAGTTTCAATGATTTGAGCTCCTGCAGTTCCTTTTGTAGTCTCTTGTTCTCTTCTGTCAAATTTTCACGGCACTTCTTTAGTAATTCGCAGTCCACTTCAGTTTGCTTCATCTTAGTCCTGCAGAAACAAGATGGATATTTATAGATAGTTATAAATTCTAGTCAAATGTCTAATGAATCAAGCAACAACCCTCTTCTTCTTTGACGATATGTTAGTAAAAAAAATGTTGGTTACTCATGACAAACAAAGTACATATGGTTATTTATGAAACCTGGCTCTCCTGTTCTGGAACCAAACTTCCACTTGACGTGGCTTCAGATTTAGCCGCTCTGCCAAGGCATGCTTTTGCTTCTGATAATTTTATGAACAGGAAGACGAAGTCAGATATGTAACTCCAGTGGTGTGTGTGTGTGTGTGTGATATTTGCATGGTTATGAATAAAGTAGAGAGATAATCACAGGACTTAGGGTGTTGTATTCTTTGAAGCTGTCCTCCAAAGTTGCCGCTTGTGCTTTGGTAAGTCTAAGTTTCTTCCTGGGACTTGCTCCTTCTTCTTCATCATCACAAACCCTTGAAAATACTCTCTCAGCATCTATTTCTTCCCCACAAAC
This sequence comes from Erythroxylum suave, assembly GCA_027563595.1. NCBI lineage: Eukaryota > Viridiplantae > Streptophyta > Magnoliopsida > Malpighiales > Erythroxylaceae > Erythroxylum > Erythroxylum suave. The sequence goes on along the minus strand of JAOSBN010000002.1, from coordinate 3,800,065 downwards.
GGACTCTCTTTCCTTCTTGACACAGGAGTTAGAAAATGAAGATACTGGACTGAGGGGAGAGGCCTGCCTGTGCATATCATGATCGATCTTTATATCTGACTGGGACGTCTCTTCTGGCAGGCCTAAAGTAAGACATGGAATCAAGTGATCGTACTTCAACGTCGGCTTCTTCTTCTTTTGTTGCATATGATCTAACTGAGAACAAATTTCTTGGTCGTTATTGTATCCGAGGCCCAGACCAAGGCTCGAGTTGCGAAGATTTCCAAAGATCATGCTGCAAGAGAGACCAATTGGTGAAGAAAATAGATCTAGCACATGTAGAAGTACCCTTGAAACTATGAAGCTAGAGAGCTTATTATTGAGAGATACGAAAAGGGTTTCAGGAAATGTGAAAGCAGCTTTGGAAGAGAAGATGGGGGGCTAATAATTAGTGGAAGGAAATGGGTATTTGTATATAATCTAATCCGGTTTATGGTATGTGAAAAATCCTCATCTCCTCACTAATTGTCCTCATAGGTTGACCATAGGAAATGTCTCTCTCGTATTCTTGATCTTTTGAAGTGTAGAATGTATGGAGTGAATATGTCATACGTGTAATCACGTGGAAAGTTTATGTAACACTATGTATCACATTCGAACATTATTCGATGCTTTTTAAGCAATTCTTCTCATCTTTCACTTTTCTTTTAAATCCATCTTCACAGTAAATATTAAAGTCCTTCCATTTGAACAGAGAATAGCTCGGTTATGTACTACACATCTTTGCTCATCTTGTCCTATTTAATCAAGAATCACTTAAGCCAAAAGACTTGCTAATCCCTGACTTAAACATAAACTTCATTCTCAATCGCAAACATTAGTTAAGGAAATAAGAAGCATAAATTTGTCGTATAAGATTTGAAATGTATAGAACATAAGTTATAAATACTTGGTTTTAGCTGATCACCAACTGGTAGGAATGGAACGAACAATTGAAATGGTGTAGTAGATAGATGCTTTCTACTCGTTGGTAAGGATAACGAATATAAAGTGAACAAGTACAAGGAAATAGCTGAAGTTTATAAGAGCTAAAGTCTTGGAATTAAAAGATTAAGCATTGTAAATGATATGATTTTAGAGCTAATAACATTAAAATGTTTCTATTAGATGACTAAGATAAGTTTAATAATATGGTTCTTTCATTTACAAACTGTCATTTACTGGAATTTTAATACGTAATAATCTTAATATTTTTAGCGTACTTATATTGATAATTTGATCATCTTTTATGCTTAAATTTTATTTTTATTATTATATAATTAGCAAGTGAATATTTATATTATTTTGAAAAATAAATAAAATCTACTTCTTATATTTTCAGAATCGATATGCCTTACATTATTAAGTTCTCTTGATTTATTCCTAGACAATCATATATCAGATGATTGGAGCACGAATGCGAACAAATTTTGCCAACGTTGAAGGACGAAAGAGATGTGCACTGTGGAGAATAGAAAATTCTTAAGGGATCGAATTCTAATCATGTTCCTGTAGCTCCCACATCAGGCACATCGGTTTCAAAGAACATATAATAGTGCACAAGAAGCGTAAATTCACTAGCAGGAACCTCCAGTTGTTAGTTTAATCTTCCTCCAAAAATTATATACAATCCACCGAAAAAGAATCCGTAAACGAAAATTTTGCCTGTCCTTTCAAGTGGGTCATCGTGATTATGAGTGCATTAGTTTAGTCTGTGTACATGATTTTTGTTTAACCCTTTTGCTTCCCTTGATTTACTGCGAAGGCAGGGACACAACCTAAAGTCACATATAAATGATTAGGTCATGAAAAGTTGTTGAGCGGGCTTTAAGATTGGGATTACTCTTTGCCTTGGGTTACAAGTTTCTGGCACAACTAGATAGACTTGAATTTGGCATGCATACTTGTGAATGGAATCAAACACTCGGTCTAAAAGGCCGATTGGGAATAATTACGTTTGCCATTAGTTTAATATTTCTCCTAATCAGTCAAACGACAAAGTAAAGTGAAAAGGGTAACTTATAATAAACAAAGGACGCGTACAAAATCTACCCGTGTTGGTCTTTCTTGTTGTTGAAGGTAGCTACTCAGTAGCATATGACCACGACCTAAAATCACAAATGATTTAGCATGATGGATCATTCGATTCTATAACATACATGATAGTTTATAATGGGTTTGTAGAAGTTGGCAAATGATGGAGTGTGGAGATAAGGTTTCAGATGTGTGTTTCCGGGCTTTATGGCTTAGCCAACCAGTGGGAATGAGGGATTGTGCAGTTTGTTCGGCTTTTTTGCACATTCCCTTTTGTTCTTTCAATTTCTTAGTCATACCAAACCGTCATTTCGATGAAAGCCACTACCTTTGTCCCTAATCTCCACGGCAATTTGGTCATTGATTGTAATCTACGTTAGCCACTGGGTGCACTTTAAGCATTACCATTGGCATATCTACCTCTTTATAATAAATTATTACGCTTATTCTATTATGATTCTGTGGTGTAAGTTTGGCTTCTTTCCTGAATAGTCTACACGGATAGATTTAAGAAGAAGAAACCAAAGTTTGTCCATTAGTCAACCTTAGCAATTCAACTCCAGTTTTGCTTTATCTCTTCTAATCAACTATTCTACTACTGGCAAAGTTAAACAAGGGTTGGACTAGTCGTGTCACTGACGGCAGAATTGATCAATTCTGGTTGGTTCTTTCTTTTTGGCCACGTAATTTACAATAAAATACTACAAAGTGAGCTAAGTTGTGCAACGAGAGACACCTGTGATATGTTTATGGAACTCGTCCAGTTGACACGACTGACGTAAACTCGAAGAAAAGATGGAAAAATACCCCCCGGGACTTGACCACCATTTGTGTTCTCATTTTCCAAGAATCGTTATCTGTTGAAGTTAGGGGCCAAAAGTATGGTACCGTGTGAATGGCACGTTGTGCGACTTTTGAGGAAGTAAATTCCAAGCGAGTCTAGTCAGATTAACATAATCCACCCTTGAATTTAATCAGCATGCCACCGACTTTTCTTAAAGCTAAGGTTAAGCTTACCCCACTCGGGATTGTCTTCGCTCTCCACTATTTTTGGAGTGGGACTTGGCATTCAAATTTCAAATGGGAGCACACCGCAGCCTTGCTTTAAATACTGTGGAAGGAGGGGCAGTTGGAACTGGTAAAAAGGTCTGATACTAACTCCAATTTAGAGCAAAATTTCAATTTTGATATGAAATTTAAATTTTTTATTTAAAAGTGAAATTTTCAGACTAATTTAAATTTTTAATTTTTTGAATTTGCGGAAAGTTATTTTTTTTATACAATGGAAAGAAAACAAAGAGACTACATTAATTCAGGCCCCTTCGGTACAAATGGCCTTACCTATTTAGTTGGATACACATTCTGGTTTCTGGTGGGGTTCTTGAAGAATATGCTCTCCTAGATGTGCTTTCATAGCGAAGTTAGTCAGGCGATCAACGCTCTAATTCCCCTCCCGATAGACATGTTGGATACAAGTCTCCCAATTGTGTCCCAGAATCTCTTTAATTTCTTGCACAAAAAAATAATCTTCAGTTAGTAACTGGTCGGAAGAGGAAAGAATATTGATGACCTCTAACGAATCCACTTCCAAAATGATATGTCGATATCCTTGGTCCCAAGTCAATTTAAGCTCTACATGAACTCCCCGCAATTTAGCGCTCAAAGGCAAGCATTCCCTAAATTTGTTAATAAAACCACCATACCACTAGCCATTGCAGTCCCAAAGTAGACCCCCAGCTGTGGCGCCTAAAGATCCGTGGTGAATCGCAACACAGTATTCACTTTGATCCAACCCTCGTGCAGTGCTTGCCAGCCGACAGATTGCCCTATAGACAGCCTCGATGTATTGACTATACGACTAGTCACCATTTGAGCTTTTCAGACCCATTCTGCATAATTTAGTACGAGTCGATGGTCGGCAATTGGCCACTAAACTCATCCTTAAAAATACACCTGTTCCTCCACTGCCAGATATACCAGTAGGAGACGCCAAATTTTGTCGCCCACCCATTCTCCTGCTGGATGAGGTTTGACTGTAACCATGACTCCTCGGGCAACTGAAAGAAGGTAGCCTCCTGTACTGTTGGAGCTAACTGCAGCCAAAATTTCTGAACCTTGTGACAGTCACGGAGAGCATGCAGTGTTGTCTCTTCTTGTCCACAATCCTAACAACTACTATCTGTTACTATGTGTTGAATAACCTGTTGTTTGTTAGTCATTAACTTTTTGTTTGCTAAGAGCCACAAGAACGAGCGAATACACTGGGGTCCTGGCCATTTCCAGATCACTTTCCAGACCGGATTTTGAACCCCCGTATTAAGGTCTGTGATTAATTCATACGCTGAGGCTACTGTGAATCCCCTCTGTTGGTTGGGACTCCACACAATTCGGTCGTCTCCCATATCTCCAAAAGGAGCCCGAATCGTTGCCAATGCAGCACACACTTGTGGGGGGAGGTAAGGCATGATCATATCCCATTTCCAGTTTCCATCCTCCTTCACATACTCGGACACACATTTGGACAGCGTTAGGATTGGAAACCATTGCCTCATGAACTAGGGGTGTTGGACCCCAAAACTTTTCTTCGAAGTTAGAACTATTATATGAGAAAATGCTGGAAGTTAAAAGCTGAAAAATGTAGTTGAAACATGCTCATTGAGTATGCTTTGATGTTTTAGCTATAACTTTTTCTCTAGTTATCTAAATGAGATGATATTTGATTTGGAGTAAACTAGAGAGATGGGGCTACAAATTGTCTATTGGAATCGAGTTCTAATTCAGTCTCTAAGAATTTCAATTTTCGGATGGAATTTGAGCATAGAATATTGTTTTAGCATAAGAACAGTTTGGAAATGTTTAGGGTCTCACTTTCAGATTACCAAACTAAATTGAATGATTTTGGTGGCATTAGAAAATTAAGACAGTGAGGAACATTTTTCTAGAAGGAAGTGTTGTCTAATTCCTTCAATTACATGATTGGAAAAAGGTCTTGATTTTT
>JAOSBN010000002.1:3777101-3794915 GCA_027563595.1 Erythroxylum suave | reverse complement strand
CCCTGTTGACCTTATAAGTGTACTTAGGTATGAGGGTTTTAGATTAAGTAGTTGGGTTCCGAAAACGGGGCCCAACACATCGTGTTGCATAGTACACTGGATACCTTCGAATCTAGCTAGTAGTCTTCTTTTCCTTTGGAAAATTTTTCCAAATACAGTTTTATTCCACTGCTGTAGTTGGCTTGAGAACTGGGATAAGGAGTTAACAAACGACCCTTCTTGGGGACTCCAATGCTCTTCTACTAAGTTCGGAAAATCTGCGTGAGCGAGCCACGCTGGTTGAAACCTAAAAGGGGTGGGACCTATGACTCGCCTAGTAGGACGAACAATCCGAACCAACAGAGGCTGATAGTCTGATCCTAGAAAAGGGAGATGTTGATTAACCGTATGTGAAAAGACTTTCAACCAAGTTGTCAAGCCTAGGATTTGATCTAGTCTAGCTTGTACAATTCCCCATCTCCAAGTAAATCTGGATCTAGTCCACTCTCATGAACCCATTCTCTGAATGCCTTGTTTACCACAGAGGTAGACTAGGACCCTCCCCGTTTATCGCCTATATTCAATTTAACATTGAAATCCGCCCCAACAATCCAAGAACGAGTGACAGATTGTCCTAGCCCCCGCAAAATATGCTAGAGGTATTTTTGTATTGGTGGTTGGGGCTGGCATAAATAGCAGAGAATTCAAAAGAATATGACCCATACTGGACAATAGCATGAATCAGTTATTTATGAGCCAACGATATCTTGACAGTAAACTCTGTTGTCCATAATAACCAAATCCTATCTTTAAATCCTTCTGCTTCGACACAGAAGGAAAAGTCAAAACCTAGGCATTTAATCATTGCTGACGCTTGTTTGCCTCTAATCCTAGTCTCTACTAATACCAATAACCCTACACTATAATGTCGAATGTAATTGCGTAAAATCGTCTGGAAGCGTTTACCCTCTGCCCCTTGACAATTCCAAATGAGTGTCGACATAACAGGTTACTAAATTCAATTCCCCTCAATCTGAGGGGTATCAGGAACAATTTCTGACACTATGCCTATTTCACTGTCCTGTGTTTGCGGCATGATCTCATCACTCCATCCCGGCTCATTCGAAAAGTCAACCATTCTAGAGTCCTTTGCCCCCGTATCCAGGGGCTCAGAGGGGGGTATGTAGTAATCGGTCTCAGCAGTCGGGTCGTAAGTCCCGAGTCCCTCAATACCTTCCATTGGTTGCTCTTTTGTTTCCCCGGCCCTTGCCTTTTCCACTTCTATCTTGTCGCAGAGCACTTCATGGTGAGAGCTGATGACCACTACTTTATGTTTTTTGACTGAGGTGGGTTGTAGCCTATTAATGCCTTTTAGGCCCGTCGCCCGTCATCATCACTTTGGGTTGGGCCCAGTTAGTGCTTTCTTTTCTTGCTGGGCCGTAGCCTTTCCTTTCCTCTACTTCGGCCCATACTCTATTTGCGTATGTCCTGGACCTGTGTTAGACTCCAGCCCGCCTACGCATTGTTGTTCATCGATAAACCTAGAACTAAACACGGGGAGATCTGGGGAGGCAAATGCAGCGTGCGCTAATGTGGCTTCGGTTTCGTTTGTCAGAGCCTCAAATCTAGAGCTGCTCCTACGCGTATGGTGACTGTGTTGTCCGGGAGGGAGTGCAAGTGACCGTTGTGTGTTGGTTCGCGGAAGGGACCGTTGGACCTAAATCCAAGATCTGAAGCCATTGTCCATCCCATCTCTTTTCGCCACGTTGGAGATGCCGCCCAGAAGCTAGCTCGGTGATTGTGGTAGTTCGTTGCTCGATTGATTCCCCTCATCCTTCTCTTTGGCTGCATTGTGGTTCAAAACAGTTGGGAGGTGCGTGCGGGTGGGGGCCTTAGATGGACAGACACCAGTGTCATGACCCACTATACCGCAACAAAAGCAAATCTGGGTGAGTCCTTCATAGGCGACATGGATGGTCTCTCCATCGGGCTCAACTGAAGGTCGTAGAGGTAAGTTTAGGTCGATGTCGATTGCGAGTCGTGCAAATTTTCCCCTTTGCGTATGCCGGGTGGCCTCATCTAATTTAATTGTTTGCCTAATCAGGTTATTCAGAGCTGTCAGGATGTCGGAGTAGTAGCGCGCGATGGGGATATCTTAGAACCACACCCAAACCACTGCTCTGGTAACTTTGGCTTGCACTGGACAAAATGCAGGCGTCCAACGCTGTACTGAAAGCGTATGCCCAAAAATGAGCCAGGGTCCATTAGTTAATGCGTTGAGATAGTCAATCTCTTCGATGAATTTAACAAGGTAAAATTCGTAATCTAGATCGATTATCTTGAAAGGTCCCTACGGTTGCCATAAATTTCTAATGCAATGGTAGAGTAGTTGGTACCCTATTCTATGGCCCAAGAGCTTCACGACTACTGCTTATGTCAATGTTTTGTGGAGTTTTTCTTTCAATTTTTAGGAGAGTGTGATCCCTGCCTCCTTACCTTCTGACTGGATTCTGATGTCCCCTTCTTCTATCTCGATAGGGACTTCCTCTGGCCAGGCAATTTCCCCTATTTTAGTACCTCCCTGATGTCCCCCTATCATTGCCGCACTGTATGACAGTTTTGGGTGTGGCAGTGGATCCTCTTCACGTCACCGGATGCGAACCTTCTTGGTAAGTTGTCCATCGAGGTCAATTATATCCTTATCTGGCTGCTGGTGCATTCTTGTTAATAATGTAGTATCTGAAATTCTGGTTGGGAATCTTGTCGCTAAATTTGGATTCACTGGAGCGTTATTTTTAAATGTAACGAAAAGTTATTTTTAAATTCTTAAAAACTTATTTTTAAAATTGAAAGGAAATAAATATAAATAATAAAGTAGAGATTTTCTTTTTTTACTTTGCAAATAATGAAGTTCTATGTTTTACTTTATTTTTATAAAATTTGAAACTCCGATAGAGGCTTAGTTTGGGAGAGCGGTGGTGGTTGATAACCTATTGAAATTAATATACTGAAATGATAAGTACTTATGTGTTTGAGATTGTTGTTTTGGTAACTATTGAAATGTGAAAATAGATGTTTGACAAGTGCGGTTGTAGTTGCAGTTGCTGAAAAGAGATAAAGTGACTAAAAAACCGATTGATTTAATAAACTATTAATTGTTGTATAAATAATTTAAAATATATTATGTCATATAAATTTAAAATTATAAATAATAAAATACCCAAGAGAACGTGGAATACGAAGAGTGAGAGAGAACAAAGAAGATAATACGTTGGACTTGCTTTCTATTAGTTGGGGGTATAATAGAAAATAATAATTATCAGAAAGTTATTAATGAAAAATAGAATTGTTAACACATAAGCACTTTCCTACCGTAACCCTCTTTTTACCTATTTATTTATGTGGTAGCATCACATTTTTCTTCAACCTCCGATTGTCACTCGCAAATCTAAACATGTAATTGCGTTTGAAAATTAAGGTAAATAGGTATTTATTTCCACTGTACCGTAGATTTAAAGACAACCGGAATATATATATATGTATATATATATAATTTTTCCTATTTTACTGTTGATTCCCCATATTTGTCGATCCGAGGAGTCCAAACGCACCCATGATGCCGTAGATCCACGTAGTGCAACACCAGTGATTGTAGCTGACCCATACTTGAAATGATGGGTTAACGAGTCGATGGCCTATTCACAGCGTGGGTAGGGCTCATCGGACCAACAACATTGTCACGAATCATATAGCATGAGAGCCCAAAAAGAATAATATAATACTAATTTTGGAAATAAATTTATTTTTGTAAACAACTTTAAAACAGTTTGCGGTATTATTTTTAAATTAACTATTAAATTTGATGTAAAATAGTTATTAATTATATAAACTTTATCATATAAACGACAGATAATTACATGATATTTCTATTACAATAATTTAATAAATGTTTAATAAAGACATCTTTTTGGAGTTTTAGTAGTAATAAAATTAATAATTGATAGTATATATATATATATATATATTTAGAGTAAATGAGAGCATCACAAGAGTTGGCCTTGTTTTACTCACATAAATATTTCCGTAAGAACTTGGGTTGAGAATTTGAGAGTGGAGACGTTCCAAAATGGATTGAATTCTTTTTCAGCATATTCATTTCCATTATCAATTTGAAAGCACTGAATAGTTTTCTTTATCAAAATCAAGTTTAGCATGTGGTTTAAAATTTTTGAAAATTAATAATATATATGCTTTTCTCTTGAAAAGGTAGGCTTCAATACCTCCTAGAATAATTATTAGTGAATTTGATGAAGTACTTTTCTCATCGATGGGAAGGAACTGGTAAAGTGAACTGATTCAAGAATAATCTTACTTTTTAAATTTGATGTATTAAAATATATAATATATATGCTTTAAAATTTTTGAAAATTAACAATATATATGCTTTTCTCTTGAAAAGGTATGCCTTAACTCCTTCTAGAATAATTATTAATGAATTTGATAAATTACTTTTATCATTTATGGGAAGGAACCGGCAAAGTGAACTGATTCAAGAATAATCTTACTTTCTTAAATTTGATGTATTAAATTTTATACATTATTGCTTATTTGTACATGATGCTCACAGAATAATAGTGATACCTTTGAAAGTCCAAGGAATAGCTTTTGTTAAATAAGGATCTCCATTCTTTGTAACTATATACTTCCAAGCTTTTTAGATAACAATATTGAAAATCTTTCACTTTTACTATTCGAAGCGATTGATGATTCTACTTCAGGCAACATCTCTCTCTTTAACTTGTTTAAGTTTGCACTTATCTTTTTTCCTTCATAGGTATAAGGGTACCTTGAATTACCTTTAATTCTTTTTGATAATTTCTATTTTATACCCAACTTCATCTAATTATCCTATATATGAAATTAGTCTTTAAGCCCTTTAGACGTCACACCTTTTGAAAATTACAAATTGTATCATTATACATCTTTAACTTGATAGTTTTAGTATCAATAACCTGTAAAGGATAATTGTGACAGTTGCGCAAAAATATTTTGAAATATATTCATAATGATGGAATCATTTTCTTATAGAGATTGTGTGAAAAGAAACTCTTGAGTTGAAGAGATATACATCAAATATTGACTTTATACTTTTGATTATAATTGTTGCTTGACATTGTCATCATTTGATGTATTTGCAAAATTTACTTTAGGACTAAAATTTTTCGTATATTAATTCCAATCATTTTCAAGTTTATAGTATTTCAAATTCTTCTTACTTTTAATTTTGTTCTACTATGATTTCGATTCTTACTTAGGCTACATTTTATTAATCTCCTTCTTGTCACTATCAAAGTTTCAATTTGGTGTGAACCACATTATTTGTCTTTCTTATTCCGGCGTCGATTTTATCTTTCCTAAACCACAGTATGCAAACGAAGACTAGGTTATTTGTAAGAAAATCATTAGTTAAGTTGATGACAAGTTGACGACACAAATCAATTATGCTTTGAAATAGAAGTTATCACGATCATGTTACTCTATTTTATAATCCAACAATGTGAGATGAAAAGATAGAATAGTTAAATTATTAATGTGCTCAGTCGCATAAATGAATTATATCATCCAAATAATGAAAAAAATTTTCTTTAGATAAATTTTGTTGTCTAATGACTTAACCTCTTGCAACTTTTTTGAGATAATCTCTTGTTATTTTTATTGTTTTCTTTTCCTTTGCTCTTGACAAAACTTAATTAAATAAAGCTAAATGAAGATTTACAACATTTACATTCATTTCATTCCATTTGACGTCATCTAAGAAGTCCATAAGCATTTTGCTAATGATCGCAAGACAACTATCCCTAGTGAGGAACTTTTAGTTTCAACTTTTATAATGAAGAATTATTTTTGTTGAACTTTTCAATTTTAAGTTTGATTCGTTACTTTTATTTTAAATTACTTTGAGTTAAGAAAAATAACCTCACCATTTTACGTAAATAATAATTACATAAATAGGACTAAGTTTCTTCAAATAATGAATAATACATAACTTATTTTATGATATAAAGGGTTCATTTATAATCATAATCACATAAAATAATATAAGTAACATATACACCTTGATTAGGTTATAATATTACTACCGCTCAAAATAATTAAGAGGATAGAATAAGATCAAAACTCAAAAGATTGGGAAAAGTTAGGACATTTAATATATTAATACGAGTAAAAATGAAAGAGATGCGATACAAACTATAATTTATAAATATTAATTTATAACTTAAAACATATAAGTTTTTTTTTTTCACAATGAACACTCATTCTTCCGTACTTTATACTTGTTTTTCCCCCACAACTTGCAGTCTCTTGCTATTTTTTCTTTCTAGTTCGTACCACTCTATTATGCGATATCAAAACCGCAGACTTGAACCATATCCTGAGGGACAATATGGAACCTTCTCATCAGGAGACACTTCTGTTATCGTCGTCGTTCACAGAAATACATTAAAGCTATCTATCTACCGTTGTTGCTAGGACAGAAAATATTCAGAACGGGGGCTATGTTTGATAATTCGTTGAAACAATAATGTCCTCTGATAATTGACCGCGGAGTCCTATAAGGATTTGAATACAGCCCCTTCTGTAATCGTCTCTTCCTTTGATTCATCACTGACTGCATGGCTTCCAGCCTTCAGAATTCTTGGCGTACAAACATGTCATGGTTTTTAGTTGGAAACACTTTGGAAGTGATTCATCTTGTTCTTGAAGTTCTTAATATTATAATGGAGTTATTTTATACATTATTTAATATATTTTTAAATTTTAATAATTATGGAATTTATTATTTTGTCAACATGCTAATTTTATTGTGCCAACCAATATTCTGTCTGTTCCTGTTATATATATATATATATATATATATATATATATATATATTTCAATAAACAACTTGCTTATCTTCAACTTGTTCACGTACCATGTGCTTGAGTTGGAAACCAATAATTTCTGAAATCTCATTCTCGATCTCATCCCGTTTTAGAGAAGCAACGGCGCAGTGTGCTACTAGCTAGACTTTTTAATATTATCAAAAAGACCATGTGATTGACATGACATGGAAAGTTTGGCCTGTAGTTTGGTACTTCATTAATAAGATACATTATCACCTTATCGTATCAGATCACAGGATCACTTACAGCAGAAAAAAACTGTGGTACTTATCGTTACGATTATAGTTCTGTCGGGTATACCTAAAAATCTGGCCCTATGTTCTAAAAAGGTGGAACAGGGTGGTGGGAACACCTTACCGAGGAGACGATCTGGGGTGAGTTCCGAGTAAGAGTTCTGCTATTCAAACTTCCGCAGAAACAGGTTGTGTTAGTCCTTGAAAATTTTAATCACATTATATGCCTGAAAAATAGTAATCATTGTCGAGGGACTGGGGTAAGATGTTCTTGAAATAATTAATAAATGTCATGTCAAATAATTTATTATTTTAAAATTTTAAATTAAGACAAATTTTTTATACATAAATCACTCATTCTTTTAAAAAAATAACAATATTTACAAATTTTTTACAAACCAATTATAAAAGCTATTATTATGGAAAAATCTGAAATTCGGACAATAATTTCAATTAATATATACTTCAAACAAGATGTTCAAATACAATATATTTATAAATTGTGAATAAAATAAGAGTTTGAAATAATTTTTGACATACAAAATACTAATTAAAAATAAAAAGTAACACTTACATCATAAATGAAAAGGACCAATTTATATATGAAAAAATTATAATAAATAATTTCATTTAAATTAAGATACAATGTTATATATCACTCTTTTTCTTAAAGTATAGAAAAATAATTACCATATTTCATAGACATCACGTCGCCTTAGTTGCGTCAGGGTTACTTTGAGCCTCTCGTACTTTCTTACAATTGTAATACTACGAAGGGGGACGGATCTTTTGTCTCTTTTATTCTACCTCCCATGGACCTATTTGATCTCAATCATTCAATGCAATAAATTGAATGGTTGAGATTAAAAGAGGACAGAGGGTATAGAATAAGGAGTACAGATAATCTATACCCTACTACGAAGACATGCTCGTTACGTCATGTTCGGTGATTTTATTATATTTCATTAAATATTATTTATATAAAATTTATAAAAATATATAAATAAAATTTAATAAAACAAAATTAGAAAAGAACAAATTGAATAAAGGATTTAATGAGATACAACGTAAGCACACCCACTCTAAGATTTGCCCAAATAATGGTTATTTAATGTCGGTGTGACTAAATAAATCTAAATACCCTGCAGCTTAAAGAACCATTTCTGTAGCAAGCACATGCATAGCTTCAGTCTACAGACCTCCAACGCCATAATCTAATATACATTGAGGTAAGTACATATTTGGAATCTTGTTTTCTTTTGTTTCAAGAAAGCTGTTTAGATCTTGCGGTGAGAAGATATTGATGGTGTCCTAATCTCTGTAGCAGGGTAGTAGTTGAAAAATTTACTGTCCTCAGTTAATGATGTTGTAGGATAGTACAGGCTGCCTTCTACTTCATTTACAGCCAGTCGTTGAAAAGTTAGTGTCTTCGGTTAATGATGTGGTAGGATAATATAGGCTGCCTTATACTTCATTTACAAGCCACTAGCCACCTATTACAATAGTTGTTTTCCTTGTATTTTTATCGCTTTCAACGAATCAAGCGAATCAACGATGGCGGCAACAATGGTTCACAGAAGTACGAATTTATGCAGTCTGGCTCGACCTCTGAGAGTTGGCTCTTTTTCATCAAAGGTTGTTCCTGTTTGATCGTACTTTATTTGAGTGAGTTTATTTACAAGTACTCATTCACTAATATCATGTTATGCATGTTCTTAGATTGGAGCCTACTCTCATTACACTTCTCCTGCTGCATTTTCTTTGCAACAAGAAAGTGAATCATCTACCTACAGGTTTTTCTTTGCTGTTACAGACACTAGAAACTGATTTGCATTTTGTTTCCTGCTTTTGTACAAGTGCTCGGTCTTTAGTCCTAATCTTTCTGAATGGACGACAGTGATGTGGATGAGTGTGTCGATGTCGATTGGGATAACCTTGGGTTTGGTCTTATGCCAACTGACTACTTGTACACGATGAAATGCTCTAAGGAAGGGAATTTTGAACAAGGCCTCCTTACTCGCTACCAGAACATTGAACTAAGTCCCTTTGCAGGAGTCATAAACTATGGCCAGGCAAGCTACATTAGTTTCTTTTTCCCTTGATTTCTGTGGAGCCACTCTTTGAACATGCTAAGCAAAAGAGTTAACTTTTGTTCAGGGACTGCTTGAAGGTACAAAAGCGCACAGAAAAGAAAATGGAAACCTTCTTCTCTTTCGTCCGGATCAAAATGCTATTCGCATGAAAATTGGAGCTGAGAGACTGTGCATGCCTTGTCCCTCAGTTGATCAATTTATTGATGCCGTGAAACAAACTGTCATTGCTAATGAACGTTGGGTAATATCTCTGTTTCGTTTTGAGAGTATGCAATTGTGTACAATGCAAATAATATGGTTTAAGTACTTTGCCCACGTATTGAACAGGTTCCTCCTCCAGGAAAAGGGTCTTTATACATTAGACCTTTGCTCATGGGAAGTGGTCCTGTTCTGGGAGTGGCACCAGCACCTGAGTACACATTCCTGGTATATGCTGCACCAGTTGGCAATTACTTCAAGGTGTGTATCTATTCCTAACTGAAAGTTCAGGTAGCAATATCTCACCAGCTCACAGGTTCAAATATGCATGATTTTCCTACACAGAGTGGCATTGCACCTTTGGACTTGTACGTTGAGGAGGAATATCACCGAGCTACTAGTGGTGGAACTGGATTCGTAAAAGCAATAAGCAACTATGCCCAAGTTAGTTAATGTTTAATACCATAATCTAGTGTGTTTACTGTTCCAACAGGCTGTTACCTCGCTGATTTTTCTTTTCCTTCTCCGTTTTTAGGGTCTGAAAGCATCAGGTAGAGCTAAGAGTAGGGGATTTTCTGATGTTTTGTACCTTGACTCTGTGGAAAAGAAATACTTGGAGGAGGTCACCTGTTCTAATATATTTATCGTAAAGGTATTGTCTTATCTTTTCGAAAATATATCCAATCGAAATCTTCGTTCGACAAGTACATAATATTTTCTCTTTATATTAAACTTATTGATCATCGGTTTCAGATAGACCTTGTGCCTGACTTTATTTTAATTAGGGTGACGTTGTTTCTACTCCTGCTACGAATGGGACTATCCTTCCAGGGATCACTAGAAAAAGCATTATAGACATTGCTCGTCATAATGGTTATAAGGTAATATCTGAATTGCTAACATTGTGAACCTTGTTCATCTCACACGTAACATTGTGAAACTTCAAAATGTGTCAGGTCAAGGAACGTGTTATCTCCATAGACGAATTGATGAATGCTGATGAAGTTTTTTGCACCGGAACCGCCGTAGTTGTTGCGCCGGTGGGCAGCGTTACCTATCAAACCAATAGGTAATTGCAACTACTTGATCAATCTTCATTTCTTAGAGCATAGAGGAGTACCATTTTAATTTTAATTGTTTCTTGGCTTGTCTGGAATTATGTGGTATCTCTTACTATTCATGTTTGATTGCAGAATTGAGTTCAGAACAGGTCTTGAATCCCTCACGCATCAACTGTATTCAACTCTCCTGGGAATTCAGACTGGTGTTATTGAGGATGTGAAGGGCTGGACTATCGAAATTCAATAGCGTTTGTCACTGGTAACATTCAGACTAAGTGTTATTTCTGTTCGCTGCATTGGTTTCCAGAAATATTCCTAGAATTTAAGTAATTTTTATTGATACTGTTCTTATTACTCATTAATTCAAAAATACTTTGTTATAATTTTAATATAGAATAATTCTACCAATTTAAATAGGAACAACAATTTTTCCCCAACATAATCCTTTAAACCCAATGTCAATGGATCCAACTGAACCAAACGTAATATAGATCAATATAGATCGATTGTGAGTAATTTGAACCGAACTCGAATATTTTTAAAATTCTGGGTTTTGACCCGAGTTTAGATTCAAGCTACCTAACATGAAATTTTAAAATGTCGAATAAAATGACATTGTATTTATTAAAATGACGCTGTTTTTAAAATTTAAATTAACTGATATAATTATGTTTGATCCTAATTCGAATTGATTTAATTAAACTCAGGCTAATGCCACGAGTCTTATACTTGATAGAACTCGAAACAAGCTCAAGCCTAAGCTAGCCTAATGTCAAACTAATTATTCTTATTTATTTATTCTTATTTATTTATTTATTTCTTTTTTATTATTATAATTTTATTATCCTCTTTTTTAGTTCCCTTCGGTCATTCCTCAAGTCCCATAGGTTTTTACAATATTCTACAATATTGTTCTATAAGATTCCATAATGATCTTCACATTGTTTCTTAAGATTTCACAAAGTTTTATATCCTTTTACAAGATTCGACAATGTTCTAGAAGGTTATAAAAAACTCCAGTTCTCTTCTGATCTTTCGCAGAGAATTATAAAAGATTTTTTCTGGAGCAAACCTCTTCTTGTGAATCATGAAACATGGAGATCGTGACAATATGCACGTAGAGTGTTCACTATATTTTTACGTTGTTGCGCGTATATATATATATAATGTATCTTATGAATTCAGAGTAATCTAAATTTTTAAGAAAAGCTCGATTTCAGGAAGATATTAGATCAGGAATTATTCACTGCAACAAATAAGTTTCTCGACGATGAAACCAAATGTCGCTAAATATTAAAAACATCGTCATAAATATTAATTTTAACGAAAAATAATCATCGCTTTACTAGTCGCTGAATATCAACAGCAAAATAATATCTGCGACGTTTTCTTGAAATCGTTGCAAAAAGGTTTTGGATATACAATAATTTCGTCAGTAAAACATGTAACTAATGAGAGCACAAAATGTCGTACATAGAATTTTGCATCTTATATGTTTCGGAGATCAAAGTTTTTACCTACTAAATTATAATTGTAGGTAATTATTTTTAGTGAAGATTTTTTTATAACAGAATGGTTTTAGCTATTATTTGTTTTTTGTAGGTAAATGTTTTTAGAGACGTTCTTGTAAATATTGGTAACAATATTTTGTGATGATTTTTTTGGCGGTTAATACTTTTTAGTGAAAATTCTGTTTTAGTCATAATAGTTTTAGCTACTAATTTCTTGTTCCGGTAATTGTTTTTAGAAACGTTTTTGTAAACGTAGGTAATGATATTTTGTGATAATTTTGTTTTGGAAGCTAATACTTTTTAGTGAAAAAAATTATTTTAAATTTAAATTTTATTATAATTGTTAAAAACAAATTCATTTTAATTTGATACAATTTTTATCACAGTTTGAAATATAAATTAGTTAAGTTTTAATAATTAATGTTGGTGGCATATTTTTTAAATAATAATAAATTGAAATAAAATAAACATAAAAATGTTATGTATTTTATATAAAAATAATAATTACAGGTCACATACAAACTAAGACTCCTGATTGTCGTCAATACTACTGATATAGTTTGAGCCTAGTAATTGTTTAACCTTTTTTTAAGTTTGTTCACTTCTTTTACATTACGATCTAACTTTTCTTCCGTACATTGTAACTTAGTCTTCAGTTCTTGGTTCTTCTCTTGAAACGTCGTGACATATGCTGATCGTGATAAAGATGCACCAACAAGCTTAGGGTCATACCCAAGACCTTTGATATAATCTGATCTTGTGTCAAGGACAATGTTGCAAATGTCATCGACAACTGACTAATTTCCTTAGACAGTGAATTTACAACAACTCCTACATCTTGTCCTACAATTTAAAATTCAAAATTGAGTTAATTAAAAAAATTATTACTTAGTATTACATAGAAAATAAATTGTAATATTAATTTCCTCTTACTTAAATAATTACTTTCTGCCTTGTCAGATGTCCAGCCTTAATCTTTTTTGTTGTGTGTTAGCTTATAGAGTATGATCCTATCGCACTCTTACCCTTGAAACTATGTTTAACTCTATTATATTAATTGAAAAAATTAGAAGATAATAGAATTTATTGTATTAAGAATAGAATAATAAGTTGAAAACGTTACACTTACAAATTCTTGTCGAATGACAACAAATGACAACAAATGGTTTGGAGTCGTTGTCATAAGGAGTCTTCATTTTTACCTTGTTCACCTTAGTTTTCTCACACTTTTCCTAAACAAAGAGAAGTAGTCATGAAATGTATAAACAAAATTAATGGAAAGAAACATGAAGAGAAATAAAACAAACCTGAACTTTGAATGAGGCCTAATAATCACACATTTTACTTCAATTTCCTAGAGTCACCTATTCTGGAACATGTCTCCTTGCCTCTTTATCGAAAAGGAAAAACTGGTAATATTTATATCGATGATCTTTCACCCTTTGTTTTAACAATGAACTAATACAGTCTTAAACCTCAGGCTTGTTGATATCAACGATATTGAGTTTCATCTGTGAAGAACACATATAAGTTGAGTTCTGTTTTTATTAAATAAAATCGCAATACATATAATTAAATGAATTAAAATATTATCGAAACTACAATAAAATTGCAATACATATAATTAAATGAATTGAAATATCATCTCATATCAAATCATTATGAGATGATATATTTAAAAGTGTTTCAATTTTAAAATTTTTAAATTTAATATCAAGATTTTTGAAGTTTCCAATTTGATGTATAAATTAGGTTAAAATATTATTTTTATTGATGTGATTAATACATGAACATACACGAATTATTTGTTAGACTATTCACCTTAATAAAAAATAATCTTTTCACCTAATTTTTATTAGTCATTAAACTAAAAATTTTAGAAAAAGGCACTAAATTAAAATTTTTAAAAAAGATTTGTCACTATCAAATTTGTTATCCCAACCATTATCAAAATTAATAAGTTCTTAACAAAAAATTAAAATTTTATTTTTTGAATTTTTAGTTTTTCATTAAAATTTTGGAACTTTATAAATTGCACATTTTACAGAAGTAAAGATTTAAATTGTACATGTCATGAGCGGCAACAAAGATTCCGTTAATCAATTCATCAAATTATCAACGAAGTTGGTGTTTTTAACTGAACTCAAATTAGTCACTCGATTAAAAATAATATAAGTTTCAGTAATCAATTAAATAAAATCCAAAACTTATTCATTTTAACATTAGATATCCTTAATCCTCCGTTTAAAAAAAAAGTTAAATATCCTTAATCCTCCATTAAAAAAAAAGAAACTTCAACCAAATAGCAAGAGCCTTGTTTCACACTAAATGTCAACCTACAATAACTGTTACGGTAGAGACAATTGCTAGAAAAGACGAAATCTCTGGATTTTAAATAAAACAAGCAGGAAAAGAAAACCTATTGACAATAATGGATAGGATCGAGGTTTAAGTTGAAAATAAAAGTCCGAATCAAATCATGGTTAGGATAAAAAATAATAGGTTTGCATCGGTAAAGTTTGATAAGAATTTAATAATTTAGTACCATAAAGGACAATATTCATCCAAATATAGGATATGATGGATCATGACGTTGAAGCGCTATCTTCAATATCACATTACTAGTCTCTGAACAATATCGAGCTAAACTCCACACATACATATACATATGGTTTTTTATACCATGAAAATATGTCATAACCTTCTTTATATAAAAAACTATATGTTTATGTATAAGCGAACTGAGAACCTGGAAGTAGTTAGATACTCCGATTCAAACTTTGCTCGCTGCATTAATTCAAAAAAATCAGAATTTGGTTATATTTTCATGCTAACTGGTGGAGCTATATCTTGGAGAAGTACCAAGCAAAACCTGATTGTTACTTCCATTATGGAGGCTGAGTTCGTATCATATTTTGAGGCCACTTCGCATGGTGTATGGTTGAAGAGTTTCATATTTGGGCTTAGAGTTGTAGGTTCAATTTCTAAGCTATTAAGTTTGTACTGTGACAACTCAGCTCCGATTTTTATGGCTAAAAATAACAAGAGCGGAAGTCGGAGTAAGCATATCGACATTAAATATTTAGCCATAAGAGAACATGTTAAGGAAAGAAAAGTTATCATAGAGCACATTAGTACTGATTTGATGATTGTGGATCCTTTAACTAAATGCACGCCACCTAAGCAGTTTAAGGATCACATAGTGTAAATGGGACTTGATTCTATAATGTGATTTTTGTTATACATTTAACGTTTCAATGAAACTCTTATTTAATTTAATTTGATATTTTCTTATATGGTTTTGTGCACACATATATATTTGATTGTTTTGAAAAATGTCATCCAATTTGGACCAAGAATAAGCGTACGGTATATTCATTAAGTTTAAGGGCTAGTAATGAGAAATTTTATACATATAATACATGAAAGATAATACTTATTATAAGGGGACCTATCACCATGATTCGTGTATTTGGTTTCTTGTTATGTTTGGCGTTGGGTTAACTGGACCAAGTGGGAGAATGTAAGATTTTTGTACCTTCCTACTGTTCCTACTGTCAAGTTTATGATCCACTTAATACATTAACCCTTAATGCACGCACATGTTATCGCCCATGCTTCTCCACGCTTCCTCCTCTATGATTGGTAGATGAGGTGAAGTGGTTTTATAGGTTTAGGTCCCTGTCCTCTTTCTTATTTAACAAAACACACCATCTTATAGTGAGAAGAAGAGGTTAAAAGATTCAAAGCATTATAAAGCTGGACATCATTAGAGTAATGGTTGGAGGTATCATTTTCGGTTGTGCTTCTGTTGATATATATGCATGTATCTCACGTAAATTTATTGTCTGAGATGCATGCTCGAATTTCTGGTTTAGTGTGTATATTATTTCAGGTAGCTCCCACAATATATAAAATGCTACAAATTCTACGTTTTAATTCTCCTCTTCTTCCTTCTTGACTTTTTTATTCTTAAACGCAGATGCTTTAACCTAATTGTTCTCCTTCTTCACGCTTAAATGACACAACTTTTTTTCTGGAAAAAGAGAAGAGCATAACATATATGAAAAAGACTTCTTAATATCTGATATCAAGGTTTGAGACCACAATCCTTGCAACTAATTGGCAAAACAAAACATCAATGACAAAAACATCAGAGAGAAATCTTCTCAAGCACACTAAATCAATAGAATTATAACTGGATCAAAACCTAAAATTCTCAAATCATCTTTGACACCAACTAGACCAACCCACTAAGAAACAATAAATAAGATAACAAAACTTGTAAGAACAAACAACGAATGAAAATGCAAAAACTCATGGAGGTATAATTCGGTTGATTGGTGGTCATGGCGACAATGGTTTCAGCACTCACCTTCTGGGAAACGAGAGAATAGGGTCACAATGATTGATGTTGAAACCACAGCTTAACTTCTTGAGTCTGACATTGATCTTATCAAAGTGAATAGCCTCTTGCCTACCATCTCGTTTGATTACGTACATTAGTTGTGGAGATTGTTGAGGTGTGAAGAAGGAAAAAGATATGGTAGGTTCAAGAAGGAAGAAGAGGAGAATCAAAACACTGGCATTTTATAAATTGTAGAGTTCACCTTATTTTTTGAAAATTCCACGTCATTAATTGGTGGTACCCATTTTTAAGATTTTATATAAAAAAAGTCACACCAACAAAAAAGTGCCACGTCAACAATAACGGGCATGCAGTGGCTTAACACCGTTAGTGATCAAAGTTCATCTTTAAAGTTTTTTAAATGTTAGAGTTTATTTTGAACGTTTTGTTAATATTAGCGTTCATTTTGATTACAATAAAATATTATGATTCGTTTCAAACACTAATATAAATGTTAGGGGATATTTCGCACTTTTGACATATTCTATTACTAGGAACATACTTAGAGATTCTCCAGTCCACGGTGTCACAAACTGCATAATTTCCACTCTAGTTGGAGAGGGGTCGCTAGAGTTCTCTAGAAAATTCCACACAATTCTACCATATTCAAGACAAGGCTAGAGATGGGTGGAAAACTCTAGAATCTTGTAGATAATTGTAGATAATACTTGAATGTGTAGATAGTTGTAGAGTATTCTAGATGACCATTGTGAGCCATTGGATCAAATTGATCTTAGTCATCCATTAAAGAGGTGAAAGGCTATAAATAGCCATGAATCCTCATTTGTAAAATACATAGAAGCATTGAGAGTATTGAGAGAGTTCTTTTCTTTTGCCTTATAAAGCTTTCTTAAAGTAATATAAGCATTCTCCAAGTTTCCTGATTCTCGTTCTTGTTTTATCTTGCATCTTTACTAACGTGTGCTAGCTTTGTTTTCTAGCATTCGAGGGAGAGGCTGACTTAGTTGCAAGATATACAACTAAGTGCCGCACGGTTCGTTGGTAAAAGTCCAAGTCCGTGACAGTTGGTATCAGAGCAAAGGTTGAGCTCTTCGTTGCTTAGTAAAGATGTCGGGAACAAGTGCAACTACCAATGTGGGAGAGGAGAAGAAGACCGGTAGGGAGAGATCAAGGTCGAGGGATGTTAAGTCATATAATTTGCATATATTTTGGACTTAAATTGCGTTAAGGGTGTAAATTATTATCCGAAATTGATGAAATTGCTCATTGATTGTATACAGATGGTTTTCAGCACTCTAAGGACGGAAAAAGACCAAAAAGAGGCAAAAGAAGGAAGGAAATCCGAAATCCCCAATTTGGCCAAAATTCAGAGATTAAGCGTGGGCACGCCTAAGGATGAGATGAATCTGCAGACCATCTTTCAAAA
>JAOSBN010000002.1:3765750-3777001 GCA_027563595.1 Erythroxylum suave | reverse complement strand
AAGAAGATCGACACCGCCACACTCTACCTTGAGGATACCGCAATGGTATGGTGGAGGAGAAGACATGGTGATATCGAGAGGGGTACCTGCACCATTGATACTTGGGATGAGTTTAAAAGGAACTCAAGAGGCAGTTCTATCATGAGAATGCTGAGTTAGAGACGAGAGCGAAGCTGCGGTGTCTCACACAAAGTTGGAGCATACGGCATTACGTGAAGGAATTCTCCAAAGTGCTTCTGGAGATCCCTGAATATCTAAGTAAGGAAGCACTCTTTGCTTTTATGGATGGTTTATAAAATTAGGTGAAATTAGAGATCCAAAGACGTGGTGCACAAGATCTCGCCACGACCATTTCCATTGCCAAGTCAATTATTGAATTTAAGAAGGTCGAGAAATCCAAGTATCATAAAGACAAGGGCGGCAAGAGAAAGAGTGGGGGAGATAGTCATCAAAGCAAAGAGAGCTCCCACAAGTTCAGCAAGCATAAAAAGGGCAAAAGCACCAACGAAGGAGACCAAGGTGAGAAAAAGTTCACCATTAAATGCTTCTTTTGTGATGGACCACATAGGGCTAGAGAGTGCCCAAAGAAAAGCAAGCTCTCCGCCTTAATCGAGGAAAGGGAGGAACAACGGCATCACGAGGAAACCAAGATAGGGTCCTTGCAAATTCTAAATGCCATCAAGGCCAAAGTAGAAATGCCCAAGTTCGAGAAGAAAGGGCGTTTGTTCGTGGAAGTTAAGATGGGGAACAATGCCGTGAAAGCTTTAGTTGAACACTGGAGCTACTCATAACTTCCTCGAAGTTAAAGAACCTAATCGGTTGGGCCTCAAATATAGCAAGGAGCAAGGGTGGCTCAAAGCGGTCAATTCCGAGCCAAAGTTGACCTTTGGAGTCGCTCATGGTGTTAAAGTATGCCTAGGTGAGTGGTCCGGCCTTGTAGACTTTTCCATTATTCCTATGGACGATTATTCAATTGTGCTTGGCATGGAGTTTATGGATCGTGTCAAGGCTGTGCCGATTCCCTTTGCCAATACTATGTGTATTTTGGAGGAGGGTAATACATGCATAGTGCCTTTGTCACGAGAGGCAAATTTGTAAGCCAGGCAACTCTTGGCCATGCAACTTGCCAAAGGGGTCAAAAAGGCACAACCCACATTCTTGGTGACACTCAAGGAGAAGGAGTAAGTTTTGCCGCAAGGACTACCCGACTAGATAACCTACATCCTCAAGGAATTTAAGGATGTGATGCCTGCCAAGTTGCCAGAGAGACTTCCACCAAAACAAGAGGTGGATCATAAGATCGAGTTGGTGCAAGGTGCAAGTCCACCCTCAGCGGTACCTTATCGAATGGCGCCTCTCGAGCTTGAGGAATTAAGGAGGCAGCTTAAGGAGTTGTTGGATGCAGGTTATATCCAACCATCAAAGGCTCCATACGGTGCCTGTACTCTTCCAAAAGAAGCACAATGGGTCACTTCGTTTATGCATCGACTATAGGGCGCTAAACAAAATCACCGTCAAGAACAAATATCCCTCCCATTGATTGCCGATTTGTTTGATCAACTTGGCGAAGCAAGGTGGTTCACCAAGCTTGATTTGAGATCTAGCTATTGTCAAGTGAGGATTGCAGAGAGGGATGAGCCAAAGACAGCATGTGTGACGAGGTACGGTTCCTTTGAATTTTTAGTTATGCCATTTGGACTTACAAATGCACCTGCCACTTTTTGCACCTTTATGAATCAAGTGTTGCAACCTTTCTTGGATAAATTTGTTGTGGTGTACTTAGATGATATTGTGGTGTATAGAAAGACTTTGAAAGAACATCTTATGCACTTACAACAAGTTTTCCAAATCTTAAGGGAAAACGAGCTGTACGTGAAAAAGGAGAAATGTACTTTTGCTCAACATGAAGTGATGTTTTTGGGGCACATCGTGGGAGGAGGCAAATTGAGGATGGACAAGTCCAAGGTGCAAGCCATATATGACTAGGAGCCACCAAGGAAGGTGTCTGAGTTACGTTCCTTTCTTGGCCTTGTTAACTATTACCATATTCCTCCCTCGTTACTCCGCTCACTGATTTATTGAAGAAGAATAGAGTTTGGGCATAAGACGCTAAGTGTCAAGAAGCGTTTGAAGCCTTAAAGCAAGCGGTGATGAAGGAACCAGTGTTGGCCCTTCCCGATCACACCAAGGCATATGAGGTACACACTGATGGTTCTGATTTCGCACTTGGTGGTGTTTTGATGCAGGATGGACATTCGATAGCTTATGAGATTCATAAGCTAAATGATACCAAGCACCGTTATACCGTCCAAGAGAAGGAGATGATCGTCGTTGTACATTGTTTGCAAACTTGGAGGCATTACTTATTGAGGTACAAGTTCGTAGTTAAAACCGACAACGTTGCCACGGGCTACTTCCTCAATTAAAAGAAGTTAACGCCAAAGCAAGCTAGGTGGCAAGCTTTCTTGGCAGAGTTCAACTTTGTGATGGAGTACAAGCCGGGCAAGGCAAATATGGTGGCCGATGCACTTAGTAGAAAGGCTGATTTAGCTGCCATCATAAGTCCGAGTTTTCCTTTGGTGGATCGGGTCAAGGAGGGACTAAAGCATGTCCCACAAGCCAAGAGTTTGATGGAGTTGGCAAGTCAAGGGAAGACACGCCAATTTTAGCTTAAGGATAGGGTGCTTACCACCAAAGGCGATCGGACGTACGTGCCAAAGTGGCAAGGGTTGAGGAAAGAAATCATCAAGGAGTGCCATGATTCCAAATGGGCGGGACATCCTGGTGTACATCGCACGTTGGCACTCATAGAGCGTGCTTACTATTGGCCCCAAATGCGCGATGATATTGATCTATACGTGAAGGCTTGTCTTGTGTGCCAACAAGACAAGGTAGATCAACATAAGCAAGCGGGCTTGTTGGAACCATTGCCTATTCCGAAGAAGCCTTGGGAGAGTATCTCCATAGATTTCATCACATGTCTACCGAAATCCGATGGATGTAGCAATATTATGGTGGTGGTAGACCGGTTTAGCAAGTATGGAGTATTCATCCCCGTGCCTACAAAGTTTATACCCGAGGATGCGGCACGTCTATTCTTTCGTCATGTGATGAAGTATTGGGGCATATCGAAGACAATTGTGAGTGATTGAGACACTCGCTTCACCAGGAGGTTTTGGATAGAGCAATTTAAGCTATCGGGGTCTGAGCTTAACTTTTCTACAAGCTTTCATCCTCGAACCGAGAGGGTGAATGCATTGTTGGAGTTATTTTTGAGACATTATGTAAGTGCCAACCAGTATGATTGGGCAAAGTTGCTTAATATTGCCCAATTCTCGTATAATTTGCAAAAGAGTGAGTCAATGGGAGCTAGTCCCTTTGAGATCGCCATGGGACAACAACCAATGACTCCTCGCACTTTGACGATTGGATACAAGGGTCCGAGTCCTGCTGCATTCAAGTTTGCTAAAGGTTGGCATGAGAAGACTGACATGGCATGAGCACACTTGGCAAGGGCTGCCAAGCGAATGAAGAAATGGGCAGACATTAAGAGGAGACACTTGGAGTTTGAGGAAGGAGACTTAATGATGGTGAAGCTCCTTCCCCATCAAAGCCGACGGTTTGCTAAAGTGCATAAAGGGCTAGTAAGGCGATATGAGGGATCGTTTCCCATGGAGAAACGGGTTAGTAAGCTAGCCTATCGGTTGACATTGCCCTCACATTTGCAGATGCATTCGATTTTTCATGTGAGCTTATTGAAACTGTATCATGGCGATAAGGAAGACTCAAGTAGGGGCGAGTCGAGGAGAGTACCCACGGCCATCACTACTTCTCACGAGTGTGAGATAGAAAAAATTTTGGCACATCAAGTTATTCTGAGGAGGGGTTCCCATCCGAGCTATGTGGAATACTTTGTCAAATGGAAGGGAGTACCCGATAGTGAGGCAAGTTCGGAGCATGAGCTCACATTGTGGGACTACAAGGAGATGATCGAGGTCTACAAGAAAGACGCGACGAGGGTGTCGCCCGAATGAGTGGGGGAGAATGTCACAAACTGCACAATTTCCACTCTAGTTGGAGAGGGGTTGCTAGAGTTCTTTAGAAAATTTCACAAATTTCTACCATATTCAAGACAAGGCTAGAGATGGGTGGAAAACTCTAGAACTTTGTAAATAATTGTTGATAATACTTGAATGTGTAGATAGTTGTGGAGTATTCTAGATGACCATTGTGAGCCATTGGATCAAATTGATCCTAGCTGTCCATTGAGGAGGTGAAAGGCTATAAATAGCCATGAATCCTCATTTGTAACATACATAGAAGCATTGAGAGTATTGAGAGAGTTCTTTGCTTTTGCCTTGTAAAGCTTTCTTAAAGCAATATAAGTATTCTCCAAGTTTCCTCATTCTCGTTCTCGTTTTATATTGCATCTTTACTAACATGTGCTAGCTTTGTTTTCTAGCATTCGAGGGAGAGGCTGACTTAGTTGTGAGATATACAACTAAGTGCCGCACAGTTCGTTGGTAAAAGTCCAAGTCCGTGACAACGAGAAGGGTAGTTCATTTGCCACTTTATATATTTCTGCGAATGTGCTCAAGTTGATACAATTTGCTGATTTTTTGTGATTCTTGTTCCAAACCACGTGATCATATCACAAAGCACGTGATGTTAAAGACTTATTGTTGCTTAACTGAAGGTTATGAAAGATATTCCTAAATAAGAAACTTTAATTAATTGGCAACAAGATCTCTGCTTTCAATAATTTTGTCTGTAAAAAACAGTTGTTAGAAATCATGATACCATTAAGATCTTCATCTTTTAAAGAAATTCGCATATTCACTGGCGCAGCATGTAATAGATCGGCCAAACCCGAGGAACCTTAGATGTTCGAGGTTGGATTAGCAGGTGGACTTGCATAGATTATTATTATTATAAGAAGAAGAAGAAGAGGGAGAAGAAGAAAAAAATTAATAATAACGATAAGAAGAAGAAGAAGAAGAAAATTAATGATAGTAAAAATAAAAATATTAATATTAACATTAACAATAAGGAAAATAATACTAATAACAAGGAAATTATTGATGATGATGAAGATGACGACTATAATAAATATTTTGATTTTTTTATTAATTAGTTTTTTGTCATTCTAAATTTATGTTTTCAGATTAAACATTGACATACGTCATTATTAGAAATTCTCAAGGATAAACTACACTAAGTAATACTCATTCCATTACATTCCTCATCTATTCTATTCTTAAGAATAACTATTCAATTCCTTATCTATTCCAGCAGGTGAATCAAACACTCTGCAGATATTTACTAATAGAAGAAAATTAGAGAAAAGTCGACTTATTCTTTATATTCGATTTTCCATTTCTTTTTCATTTTGCGTGCTCCTAATTTTGTCATATTTTAACTTAACTATCACATTACTATTCTTTGAACAATGTCAAACTAAACTCCATATAAAAAAGAAAAATAAACTTTATCTTGAGCTTGTAGAACTATTCCGTCATTAGTTTTGATCTAATGATCTTAGAGATTTATAAATTAATAAAGCGGGGCAAGATTAATTATTATTAAACATATGTTCCATGTGCTCCTTCTTGTGGTTGGCACGTGTATATATATATACACATTAAGGTGAATGGTCTAACAAATAATTAGTGCATGTTAATTTATTAGTCACATCAATAAAAATAATATTTTAACCAAATTTATACATCAAATCGAAAACTTTAGAAAGCTTGATATTAAATTAAAAAATTTTAAAAATTAAACACTTTTAAATATATTATCTTATCTATTCCAATAGATGAATCAAACACTCTCCAAAATTTTACCGGTAGAAGAAACTCAGAGAAAAGTTGAATTATTCTTTGTTACTTATATTTGTTTTTCGTTGGGCATACTGCTAATTACAATATCGAACTGAACTCCATATATATATATGTATATATATATACTTTATCTTGCGCTTGCAGAACTATTCCGTCATTAGTTATGATACTAGAGATTTAGAACTGAATCAAGTGGAGTAAGATTACTTGTTATTAAGCATAAAACGATGTCTGAGAAAATGGCCATAATGTCGAGAAAAACAAGCTGTACCCAAACAATCGGCTTTACTGTAGTCGAAATGAACAGCTTGTTGCTAGAAGTCGAGGACCACCATCTCCTTCTTGTCGTTGGCACGTGGCATGTCAAGGCAAATCTCTAATGGAATAAGCTCATCTTCACTTACCAGTCATTTATAAAATAATGGCATGTCTCACATACCGAATAACACAGGGGGGCGACGCTTGTGGTGTTCCAAAACGATAATTTCCTTTTCAGACAATTCCATATTCAGGATTCCTTTATTAGCTTGTCATGGTTCCCCGATTATTGTAAATCTAAGTCATCCTTCGGGACACGCTACTCTTTTGGGATCCCTGATCCATATCCACATCGAGACCAAGAAAAGTAGACTTTAAAAAGTGAATGTAAGGTTATCTTGGAACAAAGATAAGGTCTACCAACAACACCATTAACCTCTTTATTATGTAATAGTAAAGCAGTTTATTATCTAATTCTTTTGGATTCTTCTTTTGCAGCATGGACCATACTATTCTTTAACGAAACTTCTTATACGTTTAGTACATTTAATGAGGAAGAAGTCACTTAATTGATTTCAACTTTTCACTTAAGATTCTCTTTTAATTGAGATTTTGAATTCGATCCATCAAAAAAAGAAAGGAAAGAAAATTTTCTCTTATTATAATCCTCTAACTCTTTAGACATACTCCACAGTCAGATTAATTACGAACTGAAATAACTAATGTATAATAAATAAATAAAAACAAAAGAAAGACTAGAGATATTGTATAGACCACGTTACCTCGGCTTGGTATACCAATAGTTTAGCTGGCAATCCTATCATTCAATCCGTCCTTGCCTTCATGACGTGGAACACACGATCCAAGTGTTGAATACATCGCCTGAAACGTCGGATTCCATTCCAAAAATGAAACCAACGTTCATCATGAGCGTTCATGTTGCTCATGGGATCAGATTTTCTGATTCAATGTCTCTATTCTACGTTCAATACATGAAAAAATTTATAAAAATGTGACAATTATTTATTAAATCGATATTTTAATATTACAAATTTTAATAAATTATTTTATATATTAATAAATCTGTGATCACTTGAAATGTGTTTCTGATGTTATATGAAATGTTAAATCAATGCAATGTAGGGACGAGGGAGTTTTATAAGTATTTAAGCAGACTGGGAGAGTCCCATACTCAGAGTTCACTTTGGTGCAAGTGGCTGGCGTTTTCTCTGCTAGCTTATCACCGTCTCGTACTCTTCCAAAGACATCTCTTTCGAGAGTCACCCAATAATTCCGTTGAGTGCTGCTTCTTTCTTTGTTACTTTCTTTTTCTCTTCCAAAGAACACGATAATGGCGGCCGCTTTGCTCCGGAGAACTGCGTGTCTACGCAGTTTGGTTCATCAATCCTTACGAGGTGGTGATGCTTCTTTGAGACAAACCAAGGTTTGTCCTTGACAATTTTTTTTTAATATTTTCTTGAAGGTTTATGATTCTTGGTTGTCTTGATTGGTCAAACCCGAGGAGGAGTTGAACCAGAAAACACGTGTAAATGCGTAAACAAAATTGAAAATAATCCTTTCAATCAGTATTTATGGTCTGTTCTGATCTTTTCCTGCACATGCTTGAAGGGTGCGGATAATTACTTTCGCTACACATCAGAAACGCCATCTTGTCTGCAACAAGCGAGCAGCCCCTGTGTTTACAGGTATGGACTTACCTGGATTCTTACATGTACTGTTAACTTACAGTCCAAAGATTTAGTTATGCCTTTTGGTTGCAGTAACGAGGACGAGTACGCTGATCTGGATTGGGACAAACTTGGATTTGGATCCATTCCGACGGATTACATGTACGTAACCAAATGCGGTAAAGATGGAAATTTTGAGCGAGGACATGTCAGTCGCTATGGAAGTGTTAAACTGGACCCTGCAGCGGGAGTCCTGAACTATGGCCAGGCAAGCTTGAACAAGTTCTTCTTATAGACGTTTTGGATTTGTTTTAGAAGAAATCGTAATGGAACTAAACAATTTGTTGTTCAAAACTCTGTTTAGGGTATCTATGAAGGCACAAAAGCATACAGAAAAGAAAATGGACGCCTGGTTCTTTTTCGTCCTGATCAAAACGCCATCAGAATGAAACTGGGCGCTGACAGAATGTGCATGGCTTGTCCTTCTGTTGAACAATTTGTTGAAGCTGTTAAAGAAACTGCTCTGGCTAACAAACGTTGGGTAATGACTACTACATTTTCCTCGAGTCAACTTTGCAAATTCTGCTTTGGATTTAAACTTTGTGAGAAGAATTCTAGTAAAAACTCACTTTCAGCTACTATATCCAGTACTTAATTCTTTTAAAATAGGTGCCTCCTCCTGGGAAAGGGACTTTGTACATCAGACCTTTGCTCATCGGAAGTGGTCCTATTTTAGGATTGTCTCCGGCACCGGAATTCACATTCCTTGTCTACTCTTCACCAGTTGGCAACTATTTCAAGGTGGGTTTCAGTTTCTGTAATGAATCATCTTACGGATTGTTGTTGAATCGTCTCTAAATTCCTTGAACTTTGTACAGGAGGGTATAGCACCGTTGAACCTATATGTCGAGGAGGAGTTTCATCGTGCTTCCCCTGGAGGAGCTGGGGGTGTTAAATCCATCACGAATTATGCACCCGTAAGTGAACGATTCCAATTCCTGACACTACATGAAGACTGATTTGATTCGCCTGAAAAATTGTTTCCAACTATAAAATACTCTTAACAGCTAAGTCTATCTTGCATATGCAGGTTTTGAAGGCGATAGCTAACGCCAAAAGCAGAGGATTCTCGGACGTTTTGTACCTTGACTCTGTGAATAAGAAATACCTGGAAGAAGTTTCTTCTTGTAATGTTTTCCTTGTGAAGGTAAGTGTCTAAAACATCTCTTGGAAAAAAAAAAATTTAAGTGGTCTAAACCAATCCGTTTATTCATTCAACTTCAATTTGCATAAAGAACAGTCTGCGAAAATTTTCAGGGGAACTTAATCTCTACTCCTGTGGCGAGTGGGACTATCCTGGCAGGGGTTACTCGAAGAAGCATCATTGAAATTGCTCAAGACCAGGGTTATCAGGTGACAACCATTTGTAGTTTACTGCTATTGATTCCCTTTGAGTCGTCAGATTAAAAATGACAAGTGGTTTCGGGGCAGGTTGAGGAACGAACTATAGCTGTGGAGGAATTATTTGATGCGGATGAAGTTTTCTGCACTGGCACAGCCGTAGGTGTTGCTTCTGTCGGAAGTATCACTTATCGGAACGGAAGGTAAAAGTTTCCTGAACGAAGCTTAGAATCATTTGTTAATCTGAAAAAAGTTTGAGATGTAACTTGGATTTTGGAAAGGATCTTAACTTTTGCTAGTGACTTAACTTCCTGTGTTACGTGAACAAACAGAGTTGAATACAGAACCAAATCCCAGTCGGTGTCCGAGGAGCTATACTTGATTCTTGAAGGAATCAGAAGGGGTCTGATTGAAGATAAGAAGGGTTGGACCATTGAGATATAGCCACCATTTTATGCAGTACAATGTACATAAATGAAAGGGAACTTTCGTATTTGGCTGACAGATCACGGAATCGTTAAAGAGTCGTGATTGATCAATCCGGTTTGATAAAACGAAGCACCATTTGCTCAATGGAATCATAAAGCGATGAAAGAAAAAAGTGTCAGGTCTATTCTCGCTGAAATTACTTGACATAGACAAGTCCTTGTCAAAGTCTCGTAAAGAAAACGAACTCTTGATGCCTGATAGCTCGGGCCGCTTTGGTGGCATTGGAGACGACGACGTGCTCGGTTGAATCAAGTCGTTTAAAACTTAATAAAAAGCATGGACTCGCTTTTTGTCCATGTCAACAGGTCAAAGAAGACTGGTCTCAATTTCCTTCTGACGTAAACCTTACTTTGCGTCCGGTTGCTATTAACAAATAATAAAAATATTTTATTCTAATTTAAGATTATAAAAATATAATTGTTTTTGTTCTTTTTAAAATCGTGGTATATGATTTTTTGTGCACATAAAAATTAGATAAAAATACCCCTACATCAGAGTTAAACGATGGACTCTCACGAGTCACGACCAAAAGAGACTCTTCCCTCTCACACGTCTCTCGTCTTCTCTCTCACACGTGTCTCTTGGTCCATGTTCTTGTATGTGCATGTCCTTCCCAAATCGGTCAAATCATTTAGGTCCTTTTCATTTCTGTTTTTAATTTTCAATTTTCAATTTTTATTTTTAAATTTAATACAAATCTATTCATTCTAAATTTTTATTTCTGTTTTTAGTTTTGATTTTTTCAATTTTCAATTTCATAAAAATCACAAAAACAAGTTTTATTTTTCTGTTTTATAATTTAATTTATTATTATTTAATAAACAAAATATTAATAAAATTATCTATTTTTATATATTTAATTAAAAAATAATTATTAGTTACAATTATGAATAAGTCAATTTAATAATTTAATATTTTTGTAATTCAATTAATAATTATTAATAAATATAATTATACTAAAAATATCTTCAAAATATATAAATTTCAAATAAAATTTGATTCAATAATTAAAATATATTTACAATAAATACTATTTTTTAAATTATTATTTTAATAAAATAAGATAATTTTATTAAAATTTTATTAATGAATATTATATAAGATAATAATATAAATTTAATTAATTAAAAATAATTTATTTTTAAGTTTTATCTAATATATATTTATCATCAATAATAAAAATATAACTAAATTTACATTAACGAATAAATAAGTTTTGTTTTTATTTAAAAAACTAAAAACTACAACAAAAAATCGTAAACTAAACCAGATAGTTCCTTAGTATCATCTTGCGCTTTTATTATTTTTTTTAAAAATATTATATTTGGATTTTAAGGAAGGGATGAATGAATTAAGATTGGAATTTGCCATTTAGGGTTCAAGGAAATTTTTTTCTTATAGTACTTAAAGTCTTAAATAGGTGTCATAGACAATTTTAATTAAATGTAAATTATTTTTATCAATTATTTAACATATATTTAATATCAAATTAAGAACCAATTTAGATATTCAAACCGATAGATACAAAATGTAAATAACAATAATCACACCTTATACTTCAATTTAGAAGTT
>JAOSBN010000002.1:3662091-3761385 GCA_027563595.1 Erythroxylum suave | reverse complement strand
ACCAATTTAGATATTCAAACCGATAGATACAAAATGTAAATAACAATAATCACACCTTATACTTCAATTTAGAAGTTATTTAGAGAAGTTCACTCACCTTTTGCAAAGAATTATGTATTTGGCTTCATATAAAATAAAGATGAAAATAAGTCGAATTGAATTTATTTTTCTATTCACTTATAATTCAAAATATAATATTTAATTAAGATCAAATTTTAGAAAAAGCAAAATGGTATTATTTTATTTAAATTTAATAAAATGATATTATTTTACTCCCAAGTGATCTAACCGAGTCGGGATCTTTTGTACAATTTAATGATGTCTAACTCTGTTTAATACCTGAGTCGAAGTCGTTTTGGCCGTTGAATATGAACCCGATCTAACCGAGTTATGAAGTTGGAATTTAACTCATTATTACATATCAATTATTTCAATCTAAATCTTACATCGAAAACACAATTAAAATAAAATTTATTTATTGACTTTTTTCCAGAAAAAGGAATTTTATTTATTGATCTTTGACAGGCCAGACGCTAGTTGTCTCCAACTAACCGTAGCTGGAAGTCATATGACACATAGGCTACGTTTGAATCTGCGGTGTGGTAAGGGTAAGTACTTATCCATCGCAGTTTTTAAATGTAATTGTATGTTTAGATTTACGGCTGATAACTAAGCCGCATGTTGGAGAAAACTGCGATTTTACCACAGAAATAGATAAGTAGAAAGGGAGCTACGATATGAAACTGTTTATGTGGTAGAAAATTTTCCTTTCAATATTAACCTCATGATATTTTAGTATTTCCATTATACCCTTAATTAATAGAAGAAAATTTTTGCTAATAATATTTAAGTAAGGTGAAATATTTTATTTACTAAATTTATTTTATTTATATTTTCTTATTTTAATTTAATATTTTATTATTTATAATTTTAAATTTATATAACTAATAATACATTTTAAATTATTTATACAACAATTAATAGTTTGTTTATTAATGGACTTTTTAATTATTTTATCTTTTTTAGCAACCGCAACTGTACTTACTAAACATCTATTTTCACGTTTCAGCAGCTACCAAAATAGTAATCATAAACACATAAGTACTTATTGAAATCATTTCAACAAGTTGATTTCAGCAGGTATCAATCGCCACCGCTCCCTCAAATCAAGCTATAGTCGATGGTGTTC
This sequence comes from Erythroxylum suave, assembly GCA_027563595.1. Lineage (NCBI taxonomy): Eukaryota > Viridiplantae > Streptophyta > Magnoliopsida > Malpighiales > Erythroxylaceae > Erythroxylum > Erythroxylum suave. The sequence goes on along the minus strand of JAOSBN010000002.1, from coordinate 3,760,196 downwards.
TATTTAAGGATTTTATATAGAATCCGAGATCAGAAAATTGGGCTGAAACCCACCATTGTACTCGGTCCAAGCAGAAACTCCTTAGCCGCTAAAACCCTGTAACAGATAATAGACAGACAAATGACAACAGAGAAGAAGGCAGCAAACTAGAGATGGGGATGAAGTCAAGAATAAGGTAACTGATAAAAACCCAAAATTCCCAAATCGATGGAGATTTTCTCGTGTTCCGTTCTACCCTCCACTCCCAACTTTCAGGTACTTTACATTTGCTGAGCTTTTATCCCGTATTCCAAATGAATGATTTGAATTCAGAATCTGTTATCTGTGTTGATGATTATCCAAACATAAAGTAAGTTAAGATGGGTATTAGATAACAATGTTTCTGGTTAGTGGATACATTTCAATCCGTTTTACTTCTACGGGACCACAAATCGTTGATATTGTTTCTCCGTGCATGTAGTTCTCGGATCTTCTCTTTATTTTGGGCTGCTATGATTTTAACTTCTTAATTCTCAGTTTGCGAAATATCCTTTAACTTTTGTCATCGAGTCATGAGTGATGAATTTTTCCTGTTTACTTTCATCTTATTTTAGGAATGTTAGGATTGTTCCTTGAGCTTGAAAATGCTACAATTGCTTCTTTTTCAGGTTAAATTGATTAAGAACAGACCCTTTCCAATCAACTGGTGCTTGCCAGAACGTGGGAATCATAGAATTTGTTTACCTGAATGTTACATTAAAGTAGCAAATGCCGAATTTGGTGAACCAAGTAAAGCCAAGTTGCAGTTGAGTATTGCAAAGGAGAGGCTATTAAAGGCTGTCCTGGAGCCGGTGCAAGATTTTCCTTGGAGGAAGGCAGAGGATGTGCTGCTGAAGCGATTAGCGGCTGTTGGATGGGAAGTATTTAAGTGGTCTTCTATAGCATACATCACTCTCAGTTCTTTATCAGATGTTATGCTTACTATCTCTAGAAGTCAAGAACTTGTGGTTCCTTTTGGTCTCCTTCTTGGCTGCTTGATGACCGACTTCTTCAAAGAGATATTGCAGGAAATGTTGCACCCAGAAGAGGTAAGGTTTGCTCTGCTAGTTGCAAATGCACAGATTGCCTTTGTTTTCGGATGGAATTTGATTCATTTTACCTTTTGAGCAGGGACAAGGTTTGAAAATGCTCCTTGTGGCTATCAGTTGCTTCTTTGTGCTCGTCAAGGCCATGTCTTCATGTTTCACAGTGAAGACGCAGTTGTTTCTTTTGCATGTTGGAAATGGTGGGTTGATGCAAGCATTGTGGCTTTTGAGAGGTTTATCAAACTTGAAACATAAAGGCAATGAAGCAATAGCTGGCAAAGGTACGTAATTCGATCCGCTATCGATGCTGATGAAGTGACGCCATGCTCATAGCGATTTAAGCAATTGATTGCATTCATTTTATGAACATAATCTGCACTCAAAGTGATATTTTGATAGCTCTAACTTTCATCTCTGTACACTAATATATGGATGACTGGTTGTTGTGATGGTTTCGGATGTCTCATTGACCTGTTGTAGGTACATAACATATGCAGTATGTATAGACCGTAAAACTGGAAGATTACATACAATGAGCGACTGTATTGACCATTTTAGGAACAGTTGAATTTTATCCAATTTTTTCTTTAGCAAATGCTGTTGACATGACGTGAGTTCGAGTCATCAGTGCTTAAGGTGATCAAATTTTATTTATTATAATTCTGATGAAAAGAGACAGTGTTAAGACAGCCTACTGACAATAGGAAATCAAGAACAAAACTACCAAATTTATAATTAAATAATTGTAAACAACTAAATTTACTACAATATAAAAAGCAAAAATATGAGTCATTGAGTGGTTCAAAACGAATAGATTGATCCCAAGTAAAAGAAGTAAAATTAGAATGCTAGAAGACTTTTGATGTATAAAGTTTTAACTGTTTCACACACAATTTGAAATAGAAAATAGGTTTAAATTCACTAGAATCCTCTATGATTTGATATATTATTAATGTACCCTTTAACTTTTGAAAATTATCAATAACTTCTCTATAGTTTTAGTTTTATGATACTTGTTTTTTCTATCATCAATTTCCTTGAAAAACTCTAATTGTAGGTTTTAAAATGACATCATTTTTTATACGTGATTTTATTCGACATCATTTTGAAATTTGCAGTTAGTGTTTATATCGGAAGTTGTAGACAAGGAGATAGATGTTATAAAATTAAAACTATACGACACTTATTGATAGTTTTTAAAAGTTAAGAGATAAACTGATAATATGTTAAATTAGAGATAGGTCTAAGAAAATATTACGATTGGTTCAAATAAACTTACTAAAACTCATAAAAGTTTCTCCTTTATATAAAAAGAAAAAGAAAACTCATATCTACAACATTAAGCTGAGTTAATATTTTAGCCTAAGGTTATGTATAATGAGACGAAAGGTTTTTAATGGAATGAAATTAAATGGAATAGTTTATAATGGAATGAAATATAAATTCATATAATATTAGAAAATTATCATTTGGGAGGGATATATTGAAATGTTGTTTAGAAGAAGAGTTCCTAATGTAATATAGTGAAATGTTATTTATCATTTTACGTTCCATCTTAAATCTCTTAAATTGCAAATTTCTCATTTTTATTGTTAAAATATAATGAGATGTAATATGAAACTCTCCTCTTTCATTCCATTAGAAATCTTCCTTTTAAAGGATGGAAGAATATTACATTATATTTCATTTTATTAATAAACATCCAACAAAACATAACACAAGTCAAAGTCAAGATTTGACCAAGTCAAATTTAGGGTATTTTGCATACTTGTTTAAATGACGTGGCTCCAACTGTACTCTTTGTCAGTACTAATCAAACCTGCATATAGGCAAGGTAACACAAGAAAAGGTTCAACAAGGCTTATCTGAAAAGGTTAGAGAAGTACATAATCAAAATAATAATTGTCAAATAAATACACATCAAATTGTATTTGTCGTGCCCTTTATAAACTCAATGTCATCACTGTACATGAAGAACATTAAGAGATAAACTGAAAAGCTAAACTCTAATACACTACAAAGAGATACACTCGTGATATTACCTTCCCTCCAAAAATCCTGGACTTTTACTGCATTTGGTACACACCCAACATGTAGATTATCTACAAAAGTGAAAACCCAAGTCTAGCTTATGGAAGATTCTTCTATCTTGTAATTGCAAACAGCACCACGTTCGCTCGATTCTGCCTCTGAAAAGTGAAAGCCATAACCAAAAGATGAGTACATTAATACAAGAAAGATGGACTATCTCGTCATAAAGCTAGTGCCAAACCTGACTTGACTTGCACATGATCGTGAACTACATCCTGAAGCAATGTAGAATCATATATTCTATGAGAACCCGACGGTATCTGGCAGTATTCTGAGGGTAAACGTTGATGAATTTCTTCTAATGTCCCAGCCTGCTCGTTACGTCTATCCATTTCTATGAGCACCTGCGAGCTAACAACTTATAAGAAATAGAAGCACCATGAAAGGAGATAGATATAGGTAGAGTTAACGTCACCTGTGCAGCAGTCTTCCTAAAAGCTGGGAGGAAACGCCGTCTACAATACTCGTGAAACAAAAGCGTGGAAATAATCAGAGGAATAGTGAAAGCAGAAGCAACTGGTGATTCTTTAAGTCCAAAAACTCCGAGAGTTATGATTTGTGTTAAGACCAGTGAAAAGATTGTTGTGTTGTGCACAATAGGCCAATACTGTCCTCCGCTGTCATACTTCTTTAAGTACACATTAAGAATCTGCAAAAGAAGATAAAGTTCTTAATTCCTGATGTCACCAAATACCAGAAAACATTGGAGAATACACTAAATACAATTCAGAGATGTGAATAGACAGAGGAAACTTTATTTCACAAAGCAAATTGGGTTTTGTGCTCATCAATTTGTAAGTAAACCTTTTGAGAAACAATTCTTAACCTATTCCAAAGTAATAAAAATCCATCTTCATCCGTTTTTAAGCAGTTTTTTTTCTTTTCTTTTCTTTTTTTGTGTGTGTATGATAGTACTACTAGTAAATCTCAGAAATAACCTAACAAATTTACTAGAAGAAAACATTTAATAGTTCAATATTCAAGACTAGGAAATGGTTGCTCCAATATGATGGTGTCGTTGAGCTTTCATGCTTCTGTCGACCTTCATGAGATATCTCATTTCTAAATTTAAAATGAAAAAAATAATTCTTTCCAAGGTGGTCTCAAACCTGAAAAGTATGATTGTAGCCATGAAAATTGGATTGAATAAAAAGTTATCAACATGTTTATCAAAGGAAGTTAATATATCAAGAAACTTGCAACAAACATGCTAAACTAGATACAAGCATATGCATAAGAGATGCAATAAAGGCTTATACGAGACAGACATGGTTTGCGAGTAAAGAGGAATAGCATATTTAATGAAAACGCAAGCTGATTTTGATGCACAATAGTCTACATTATTTAATAACGTATTTTATGAAAATAATGTATATAAGTCAACCATTGACGGGAGAGATTTTCACCTGATTTCGGTATACAAGGTAAGCCATCGCAAAATAAACCAGCAAAAAGGGCAATATCAAGGGCGCCATGACCGCACATGTGAAGCCGATGACACCAAAAAGTAAGACCCTCGGAACTTCTGTATGGTATGGGAAGGACATAAGCCAATAAGATGAATCTTCACCATCACGCAGGATGAATTTATTTATCAGATTGCACAGAAGAGGAAAAATTTGCATTAGTTCACACGCCAGGCTTGCCCATCCTGATGTTAATACGTAGGTCATGAAGAAGGTAGCCTGCAAATATCGGAAAACCAAACTTGAGCAATTAATCTGAGACTGTTACACAGTAAAGACAAAACACATGCAGATTCAAACAACAACATGCTTGAAACATAATCAAGTGCCAAACATAGATAAGTGTCGTTTAATAAAGTTGCATGGTACAGTGGAAACGATAATAATATGATGTTTTTCCTGATGCCTCATATAGGAAGTCACCTGCGAGGGTATCGCTTTTGCAAGTTCGGTAGGTACGTCTCTTACACTGGTGAAGACACTCAACTGACTGATAACTGACCCAGAAAGAACATTAACAAAAAACACATTCCAGATGGTAAAGGACAAGATTTTCACACATGCACTCCTTTTCCTTCTGCTTCGAGAAACAGGCCCCTCCACTGACGAGAAAAACGTCATCATTGGTGGAACAGTATACAGAAACAACATCAAGATCACACTCGGCAGATAGCCAGTTACCACATGGTTTATTAAATCCCTGCATGATCAAAGACAAAATTAAGAAGGTAAATTTTCAAGCGAACATGAGTGCATCTGTCCGACCAGATTTCTGAATTGCATTTTATAATCTAATAAATAGGACTCAGCTTTAGTAGTGCTTGGAATTGTGCACATGGCATGTTACGATGTACAGATGGGGCATACTCATGTATGGACTGGGCAATAAACAAATATTATTAATGACGACAGACCACCTGTGCATTTGCAGCAAAGTAGCTCTTCGTATTTTGTTCAGAGAAAATTTGCATGCAAAAAATTTCAGGAGAATCAAAGCAAGAGTACTTACTTTTTCAACATTCCTTTAAAAAATGGAAACATACGAGATAACTTGTCTAGTTGAGTCAGGCCTTGTACAAATGTCACAGGAACGAGAAATATAAACATGAAGACTGTAGATGCCAAAATTGTTGCAATCTTACGGAGCCAAATCTGTCTAAATGGTATAGAGAGGTTTTTCCATAAAACATCTTGTCGTTCTGGAGCCATTTCTGTCACCCACAACATAGGATTTGGTGTCTGAAGCATCCGTGTGGCAACAACAGCAGCATAGCGGGTCTTGAAGAAAACAAAAGCTGAAGGACACTCCTGAATCATAAGCAAGAGAAGTTCAGGAAAACAAGTAAAATTAATATCAATGTAGGATAGTCAAAAAAATGTAGGAAGCATTCAGGGGCCCGTATTGAGAAGCAGTTTCCAAACCAAACACGAGATGAGAAACAGTATGAGAAAATGAAAAAGAATGAATCTTATGAATCATCAACAACAATCAAAAACCAACGAACCAGAATAAGTTTGTTTTCAAGATTTTTACATTATCTCGTGATGCCAGGCTCAAATCAGTAAAGCTAACACTACTGCTAGCACTTCCAGATTCATTAGAAAGAACTTCGAAAGAAGAAGCACTTCCTGCACACAAACAACGTGGCCTTGTATCCAACCCATCCATAGGAACAGTCTTAACCAAGTGGCAAACTTTTTCAGCATCCCTCTGCAAGGAAAACAACGTACCAAAAAGTTAAAACAGAAATTTATATACGATATATATACAAAAAAAACAGCATGGTATGTCTAAATTAGGGGGATGGAAAAAGAAAGAGGCCCAGAACGGTTCAATTTACAATGTTAAGCACTCACTTAAAATGCCTAATCCAGTGAAGAATCTCAGCATATCACCAAAATTCAAGTACTGTCTAGCATTTACTTGACACATTGCATTATTATCGAAAGTGCGACATCTATCTAACTACTATCCTGCTATAATTTTGCACCTCGTAATTTCCAGTCTACAGAGACATTTAGGAAATTGTGTTCACAGAAAACATCCATGAATTAGCAGCTGTGTGGTTGGTACAATATATTGGCAAATTAAAAGTGGAAAAAAAGTGAGTAATTTTGGAAACTGAAGCATCGAATTTGAAGTAAATTATGCCAACACATTAATAATTGGAGTAAGATGCTCACCAACAATTTATGGAGAACACTGCAGTGATACACCATCTTGTGTGACAAATAGTCGGATCCATAGTAATCCGTAAAGAATTTTTTCACTGAATCACTGTATGATTCTCCCAGAGACCGTGGAACTGAACGGACAAGAACTGTAAAATGACTTGGATTTGGTGGAGATTGGGTTATATGTGCTAGCCTCATATTAGTGATGCTTTTATACTCCTGCATTACAGATTCAAAGGCTAAATAATCTCAAATGTGAACCTGCTGGGAAGTGGAAAAGCTCAGAGAAACAGGATACAATTTTACATCCTTACACGGTAAAGCAGACCACAAGCAGCAGTTGACATTATGTATAATGCAAGACAATGGCTCCCAAGCCTGAGGAGATAAGAAATAGTTTAAAAAAACAAAACAGAAGAAGGATTGGAGAGACAAAGCATATGTTATATGAATTTCTTGGATTAGAATAAAATATGTTATTTTGCATAATCTCCAATGCAAGCAGCTATGCATACAATCTAAAAGGCATCAAGGCGAAGTTTTTCTGACTCTCATCTTGTTCATTTTTCTAGATATCAAGAAGGCCCTTTTTATGAGAAATAGAAAGAAAGCAAGAAAAGGATAAAATGGCTTTAATATTCATAAAATCACAATTGACGACTTAAATAATGATACACATAAAGGCACATCATAAATTATAGAGGGGTTGAACAGATCCTATTCCTCAAGCTGAATAATAACATGAGAGTTGAAGGAAGAAGGAAGCCAACAACAAGATGGATTAATTTTGATAATGTCTTCGTGATTATAAAATGAACTGTTCAAACGATTCTCTCACCATCTAGAATTCTCATTCACGTTTTCAATAGAAAATACTTCAAGCGATTCTGAAGGGATCTTCTTGTGTTCCACGTCTTTGCCATAATAGTTCACCGGAAGCACCAGAAAGATGCAAACAATGGAAGCTATAGAGAAAGCTCGCATACTGAAGAGAAAAAGAAAGTCATAGTCATATATCTTAAAATAAACAGTAGGTGTAATTACTCAATTAGAAAAATCCAGATCGAACACAGTACATTATTAAGTACAGTAAACTATAACGAACCAACAGAGGCAAGACTAAAACATCAAAAACCTTAGGTAGTGATTTTGCAATGATGAATTCAAATTTCCTAAAGAAGAGCTGCCTAACATTAAAACATACCTTTCACTGTGTAACAACCATAAAAAATGATAATATCAACTTAAATAACTTGTAAAAGATTCAATATCTGCATGCTAATGCTTCTACATTCTGATACATATTGTGCTGGCATTTAAGTGAACACAGTACGATTCAAAAAAATCAAAGTAGGTGTAACTTGAGAGTCAACGAAAGTTGCAAAAATAAATCCATCAAATGGAAAGTTCTCAACCAAGAAGACTTATCAGGTATGGAACTAGCATTTCATCTAGGCATGGTTAATCACCTGAAAATAAGAAGCCTTTGAAACACCACAGCATCCAAGCCACCAATAGCCAATATCTCGTCTTCACTTGTTTCCCAGGCTTTCACTAACCAACTTGGAGATGGCACAAATCTTTCGAAAAAGAAATGGTCATCAAATTTCGAGCGCACAGGTGCGAGTTTCCGACCAAAATACACAATCCTATTGCTTGGTTGTTTTCTCAATATGGAATACAGAGAAAAGAGCACCGCACACAAAGCTATGTTGATACCAGCTGAAGTTAAAAGGGCACCAACTTCCATCTGTGCCTGTGATCGAATCTGCAAACCTCGGAATTTACAAGACTACAAACGGAGAAGATTAACGCAGGAAGAAAACCCATTTCGCATTTAAAATCAGTTCAAATAACCCAAAAAAAGAAAAACAGTATTACTCACTAGTTAAAATTCAGTAGACGTAGCAAAACAAAGATGCTAATCACAAAGATTTTACTCCTTTCAACTCCCCCAATATGCCAATGCCGAGTAACGAGATACAATTTTTCCAAGCGGATTCAGTAATTTAAATTCTCTGCGCGCGTAATTTAAACATGAAACCTCCTCCTCCTTTTTTGTCTTCACTCCCAACTTTAAACAAATGACAGAACAAACTATTCATCACGGAAATCTCATAGAATCTGAAATTCTGAACAAACCAATAAATGTGTCAAAGAAATGGAGATTGAGAAACAATACCTGCTCACAAGCGTCTCAAAAACAAGAAGAAGCCATTGAAGCAAAAAGCCAACGGAGAGGAATCAACAAAAGACGATAACGGGATCTCTCCCATTAATAGCTTCCACGCCATTGCTTCAACTTCACATTTTTGATCCAACTAAATCTTCGAATCTTCTAAGAGACAAGTAATTATTTATATAAAATATAAAAATAAATATAGCAAAGGTTACGAAAATTATTTTATTTATTTATTTTTGCATTTCAGACACGAGCGAACAAATCACAACTAATAATGCACGCAATTTTGTACTCTAGCTTGGTTTTAATGTAAATATGTGATGTTCTTCAACGAGAATGCCACGTGTCAGTAATAAAACTGCCATCTGAGCCACGTGGCAAGCATCAACTGATCAAACTGTCTAGTGACGTAACATGATACCGTGTGGGATGTACCTGACGGTGACGTCACGTGTGTATACTTAGAACTTTTGTTTATAGTTAAATTTTTGTTTTCAAAATTTAATAAAAGATTTATCCGTTTGAATTTTTATTTTTATTAAAATCGCAAAAAGTTTTTATTTTTATTTCATTTTTAAATATATATTATTTAATTTGTTAATTATTAACAATAATTATAAACAATTTAATTTAAATGTAATTAATTAAACTTAATTACTGATAAAATTTATGAATAATTTAATTTTATTATTAGAAAGAAAATAGAAGTTAAAAATAAAAAAACTAAATAGAAAATCAGATATTTTTGTCCGAGACAAGGCTTTGAATAAGCGTTGGACCGGCTTTTGTCCCGATCCGGCCGCCTAATCTGTCAATGCTCAACATGATCTTAGCTGGACCTGGCTAATATATTATACCAATATTCTACTTATTTGATAAAGTTTTTGTTGAGACATAAGAACAGTGTGTAAATGGGTATCGAAATTATTTTTTATAGCAATTTGTGTAACAAGACTAATACTGGATTTTAACTTAGTATATAGATAATATATTATTCAAGTTAAGAATATGTTATAATTTTTTTAGTTTCTTTTTTCAAATAAAAATAAATGTATATTTGGTTTGATTGTTAATTTAAATATGGTTATATTTTTATTACTTATGATAATTACGTATTAATTAAACTTAAAGATAAATTATTTTAATTAATTAAATTTATTTTAACCTCTTATATAATATTTATTAATAAATTATCAATAAAAGTAATTTTATTTTATTAAAATAAATAATATTAAAATTAATATTTATTTATAAATATATTATATAATTTCGAAGATAATTTAATTTTAATATTATTTATTAACAATTATTAAATTAAGTTAAATTATTCATAATTATTTTTAATAATTAATATATTGAATAGTTAAATAATATACATTTAGTTGATATTATATCAGATTATGAAAAAATAGAAAGTAAAAATCACTTTTTGTAGTTTTTATAAATTTTAAAAAAGGAGAAAACTGAAACCAAAACCTCAAATAAACATGATTTTATATTAAATTTAAAATCAAAAATAAAAAAATAAAGGAAAGTATATATGTCCTTAAATTAACAAAAATATCGAGTTTTTAATTTAAAAGAGACTTTAACTCAATCCAAATTTATCAAATTGAATCTCATCTATTGCCATCTACATTAGTCATGGACTAAACAACATCCTGCCATTATTTGTAGAAGTAGTACTCCTACGTTACAACATGAAAAGGAGAGACTCCAAGTAGTATTCCTACGTACGTGACAACATGAAAAGTAGAGAGTAGAGACTCTATCTTTGGTGGGCACTATATATAGTGCATTGATTAATCAAACATAATAGCGATCTGCCATATCGCGACTTGATTGTAACTTGGAAATCCATTTGTCGATTTGTGATCTTTGGGCATTATGCATTTGATCTTGCCTTCCACTATCTTGAATCAAGCTGGTGCTGGTGTGTATAAAGTTTCTGATTCGATTGACAGCAAGAGTTAATGTTTCTTCAGATAAGTTGGCGAAGCAGATCCTGAACCAACCTGGTTCCGAGCAATGGCAAGAAGAACCGGGAGAGATGTTTAAACCAACCTCGTAAATCATCATTTTCCATAGTTCCATCTCTGCTTCAAATGTGTTGGAACTCAGGAGATGCCTCAAGTCCACCCAACAGAACAAACCTGCATTGCTTTTCAGACACCTGATTCCTTCATTTAGAAGTCCAGAAACTAGCATTTCTTTCCTTTTTCTCAATCTCTTTTCGTTTTCTTTCAAGTATTTGCTGGTGAATTTCTTGTTAGAGAGCATGCTTGATAGTAGATACTGAGTCTGGGACGAGACAAGACCGAAGCTTGACATTTTAGTTGCAGCAGCGACTAATGTTTCATTGTTGGAGTAGATCATCCCAACACGAAACCCTGGTAGACCCAAGTCCTTTGACAGGCTATAGACAATGTGAACCCGATTCCATATATCAGAGTTCTGAAGATTGTGGCGGTCTGTTAAGGTTTCTATGATGCTTGTGAATGAAGGGTGGTCAAAGACCGTCCCAGAATAGATTTCATCGCTTACTATATGAATCCTTTTGGCAATGGCAAAATCAATAAGAAGGTTAAGTTCATCGTTAGTCATGGTTGTCCCCAAGGGGTTTGAAGGATTTGTGATCAGAATCCCCTTAACATTGAAGCCAAGTTCTTGTGCATTTTGGTAGGCTTCTTCCAATGCAGGCATGATGATTCTGAAGTTGTTGGAACTTGAGCATTGTATTGGAACAATTTCCACTCCAGTTCGCCATTTGAGATCTCTATCAAACCTGACAACAATCGATAAGTCAGCAATACTTTCACATGCATACGACATGGATAAACATATGAGCATTGATCAAAATGCGATTTAATTACCCGGGATAGTACGGAGTAGGAACAAGAAAAGCCTCATGACTTTCGGCGAGGCAGAACATTAGGGTCTCATTAGCAGAAGTCGAACCGGCAGTTAGTACGAGCTTGTTTGGATCAAAATTTACCCTGTTTCCTCTTAATTCAGACATGAAATTCACTAGTGCCTGAAAAGTCAGAAAGTTCAACCGTCAAAGGTGTATTTTACTTGTTCCATTTTATTAAAAGCACAGGTTTATTCAATAACACTATCATACGTTTTTGAAAGCAGGCAATCCATTGTAATCTTGGAAGAGAGCCAGTTCCCTGAAGACAGATTCTCCATTTTGCTGAAAAAGCAAGGTTTCAGAGTTGTTTTCGAGCCAAGATTCGAGAAGGTCAAAGCATAGCTGCAAAGTAATGAAATTTTATTGAACATGAACAGCCGAACATAAAACTAAAAGATAAGACGATAAGAAGGTTCTTCATATGACTTCATCTGATGATGATAAGTCTAAAATCTAGGGTAGCTTTCTAGTTCCTGCTACTCCTAACGAAACATGCACACCATTTTCATGAAAATGTATGCAACATAGCGTACGAAAAAGAATATGTCCTCTCTACAAAGTTTGTGCTCTATACCTAGTTAGTACTCTGGTCCAATGGGGAAAAAGAAAAAGACAAAAGAACGTTAACCTGATTTTCAGCAAGTCCCATCTGGATTATCCCAGTTGGGTTATGAACCGGATGGTAGGGATTCTTTTCGTACTCTTGCCAACCTAAGAAGTAAGAAGAAGCTTGTCCGTTTGAATCGGGGCTAACTTTTCTCGACAACATTTTCTTGTATAAATGGTAGTATGTACTGCCAATCAAGTGTGTAGAAAAAGAAAATTTTGAAAGCTACAAGAGGGGACCGAAAGAGATAGTGTAAGAGGGTCTGTGAGGCATGAAGCACTTATATAGGAGAGATCCCCGGAAAACACATATTTCGTGTAACTCATTGATACAGTTGGAACTCTGGAGACTTTGTTCTTTTGATATCATGATGATGTTGGAAAGGGAGTAACCTGCCTTTATAGATGTATATTAGGGAAAGGATTATACTACTGGATCTTTTATTGATCTTACCTACATTTATAGGAGGGCAATTTTTTTGCAAAAAGCGAGCCAAAAGTCAAAATGAACTTGTATGAAAACAAGAAGCCGACACCCTTTTTACCGAAATTTAGAGCAGTGAATTATAATTAATACTTTTAAGTTTGAAATATTTCTAAGATGTCTCCTTGTTTTAACTTATTCGGTTCTTTTTAGATTTTCAGTTTTGCTAAAAATTGGCATTAAAAACTTGTTTGGTTGAGTTTTGATTTTATATATTTTTATTTTTAATTTCTTCGTAGGTTTTTTCTTATGAAGATTACAAAATTTAGTTTTAGTTTTCTATTTTTGTTTTTTTTTATAATTTAATATAACTATTTATTAATTAAATAGTATTTAATTACTAAATATTAAATTTCAATAATAGTAATGAATACTATATTTTAATTACTGAATTTATTTAAAATTATTTAAAATAAATTTATTTTGAAAATATAATATTTTCAATGTTTTCTTAGATAAACGTAAATACTATCAATTTTAAAAAATAATTATTTAATTTCTAGATAATAAAATTGATTTCAAAATTCCAAAAAATATTTTAATGAACAAATATTATTTAAAAATAAAATTAATAAAATTTACTTATTTAATTATTCATGTTTAATAAATATGATGAAATTAATATTAATATTTTAATAAAAATATAAAATAAATAAAATTTGTTGCTTAATTAATTCGCATATATATTTGATGTATCTCTAACCTTTATTAAATATTTTATAATTTTCAATAGTAAAAGTGTATATTGATATTAAGTACCAACCAAAATTTTATTTTTGTTTATAAAAATTGAAATTAAAGTTATGAAATAAATAAAAACCACTACATAAAATAATAAGTAATACCAAATAATCCCTTAAAAATGTATAACACATTAAAATAAACTCATATACTATAATCTTATAATTATATGATAATAGTTAATAACACAATAGAAAAAAGTCTCTTCTTAAAAAATTATACATGTTAAAATATAATAATAAATTATAATAAACCAAAACAAATCAACTAATTTTTATTTTATAATGTTTTAATTAAACTTTAAATTTTGATAAAAAAAAGACAATCTTTTTCGGTCATTTTTTAAATTATTCAATCTTTAACTGATTTTATGACTGTTTAATACCGATTGAAACTTTTAAATCTTAAACATCTTATCTTACCGGTTTCATTTCTGATTTAGTTTTGATAACATTGATAATAACTCTACCTATAAAATTTCAGTACTTTGAACATGTAATCCGATTTGTAAATCATATATATTATCTCTGTGTACTAAAGCTAATTAAGATGAGAGTGACCAGGCTGGTGAAATAAGATGAAAAAATATTCTAGGATTTCCTGATTACAACAGTACTGCTGTTGTTGTTGAACATCCTTAAATGCACGCTGCCGTAAGTGTAATTCTTACTTCATAGAGCCGTATATTGACTTATTGGTATGCAAGAAATCTTGTCGAGCTTCTTCCATGGCCGGCCATTTCACACTTTCACATTTTGCAACCTGAATCCTTCCATCTTATTACGCATCAACGATTTTTAATATATTCAACTCATTGTTTCAAGTGCTAATATGGAAATGCAGGTAACACATTGATACAACAAATATTTCGTAACTAAAATTTTAATTTTTTGTTACTAAAGAAAAATCCTCACAAATAATTATTAACGACCAAATCTAATTCACCACAAAAATATTTTACCTAAGTTTAAAAAACGTCTCTAATTAAAAACATTTCCCTACGAGAGAAATTTGTAGCTAAAAGTTTTTTGCTACAAAAAATAAATCGTCACTAAAAATAAATACTGATGCCTAAGGTTTCGTGAGAAAAGACTTTTATCTACCAAAACAGAACGAACGTTGCGCAAAAATATTACCAACGTTCCTCGGTAATAATTTTTCCGACGAATTATTTTTGTCGCAAAAAGCTTTTCACGACAATTTATGTGAAACGTCGCCAATATTATTTTGATACTGGAATTCCGCGACGATTGTGGTGACGAAATGTAATCGTCGCACGTTAATAATAGTGATAATTTTTATTTCTTTAGCGATGTTTAAATTCGTCACTAAAAACCTAGTTTGTTGTAGTGATTATTTTGTTTCAAAAACGAAAAAAATACCACCATTTGCCGAATTCTAAACTGGAAATAGAGGAGCTAAAACGTCATAAATAGGAAGGTAACAAGGATGGATTTTGAGTTTAAATCATCTCCCTTTTAAAAATATATTATCATTTGGCTTTTAGTTGTTAAATTATTATATTAAAATATTATTGTTTCTATGTTTAAATGAATTTTAAGTCAAATTGATCTAATTTTTTTAAATTTTAACTTAAAATCATATTAAGTTGTATTAACTTAAAATCATATTAATTTTATATTTGGGTTATGGTCTCGATCAAATTTTCTATCTCTAAGCTCAAAAATACAACTTGTATATATATATATATATTAGACACACGCATTATATAGGTAGATTACATGTATAGACTTTTATGTCTCCACTACTGCTACAGCATCTTACGTTAAGGTCGAGTTTATGTTCATTGAGAACTGAACACCTACACTCATATGGCATTCATTATATACGCATAGGACCACCATGTCAACCAGGCTGTAGAACAGATAAGTTTATCTACCGTAACGTGTCCCGTTATGACAGTGAAGTTGGTGCAGTGCAGCTCATGGACCACTAGACTTCCTGTGATAAGAATTCTCAGAAATTGTAGTTTAATCCGGTCCTAGGGAAGTAGCCGTGTCCGCCCCCGACAATTTCAGGGTCCTACCTATTTTCCCAATTCAGTGTGTCGGCCATATCTGCTTAATTTTGCCTCCTTGTGCCCCTTCTCTTCTTGCCTCCGTTTGACTGGTTATGGGTATAGTATGATTTTTTAATAAAACATAGTGTAATTTTTTAAAGCCCTAATGAATCACATTTGTGATGATCCTTCAACTTAAAATGGAGCGAAACCCATGTAGAAAACCCAACAATTATATAGATTGTGGCCTGTTTAAAGATTAGCAAATTGCATTTATTGTTAGTTAATTTTATTGGCAATTAGTTGGTAGTGGATTTAGTTGATTTAAGTAGTAAACAACTTCCGCTGCTTATATTAAAATGTTTAATAAATTTAGTTATTTAGTATTAGTTATCATCATGTATAAAAATGAATTAGGAAAACATGACTTTAAAAAAAATTATAAAGACGTGAGTATTATAATTTAGTATTTTTTCAAATATTCTCATGAGAATTTAGATTATAGATATTTAATTTCACAAAAATTAAGTTCATGACTCTGACAAAAAACATAGAGCAAACAACAACAACAATAATAATAATAATGATGATGATGATGATGATGATGATAATTATCATCATTATTATCGTAATCATAATCATAATAATCATAATTATGATGACGACGACGATAGTGATGGTGATGATAGTGATGATGATGATGATGGTGATAACGATGATGATGATAATAATAATAATAATAATAATAATAATTATTATTATTATTATTATTACTACTACTACTACTACTACTACTTTCTTTTTCCATATTAATCAAGTTGAAGTTCATTTTTCTAATATATTAACTTATTTATCACTAACCTATGTCTTTTGATAAGTTACTTGTAATAATGCTTATTTTTCCTACATTTTGTTAAACTAAAAATTTATTGTTAACACAATCAAATAGATAAAAAAAACAATAAAAGATGGTAATTTGAGTAATTTATAATAACTTTTAGATACAATCGTCTTTTTGTCCCTTAATTTCTTAGTCATTAGAACAAAACACTCCTATTAGGAGCATTTTTTTTTAAATTGTGTTCAATTCATTAACTCTATCAGTTAATTATTAATACGATTATCAATTGTTTGACATAGTGAAATATGTAAATACCTCCTAATCCGCTAAAAAATAGTTGATCGGCTATTTATCAAATAAGACCTTTAACCTAAGTGAAACTCAGTGAAGGATTATATTTGAGGGACATGTCACATTTCAAGCGTAATGGTAACTTTTTTTTCCAATTACAATTTTATATTTGTCATTTCTTGAGTCTGTATTAAGTAAATTATTTTTTGTACATAATAATTCATAAATTAAATATTTTAAATAAATTATTTAACGAATCAATAATTTAAAATTAAGTGATAGACTCAATTCAAGTGGTGCTTGTAATACTCAGACTCACCAACATCCTCTTTAGAATTAAATTGAATCATAACTTTTAATTCTTACTTTTAATTTTATAAATTAAAAAATGCTGGCATTTAACGAGATTTTACTTGTTAATATTTGTTATTGTTGTATTTTAATAAATAACCAATAATTTTATT
This sequence comes from Erythroxylum suave, assembly GCA_027563595.1. Classification (NCBI taxonomy): domain Eukaryota; kingdom Viridiplantae; phylum Streptophyta; class Magnoliopsida; order Malpighiales; family Erythroxylaceae; genus Erythroxylum; species Erythroxylum suave. Next base: position 3,742,857 of record JAOSBN010000002.1, on the reverse strand, counting down.
TGAATTATGTTATTTATCTTATTACATTATCTACGATTAGAACTTACTCTTTACACAGTTTGTGCGTATCTATCTGAAGGAAGGTTTCACCGTGACCCGCGAGAGGCAAACGTTTTCATGGAATTCAGTTTTAGCCGAAATGGCTCGAGGAAATTAACGTCTGCTTAAAGTGGTAGGAAATGATATCTCACCGTCGTCCTGTAAAACTATATTGACCGCGTTTATATTTGAATTGTATGTGTATAGTAATTACCACCTTATGAATGTAATAAACATGCATCATTACAAAAGCAAACTTGAGAAGATTTGCCCTAGAAGTGCATTGATTGATGAGGAGGAGTCGATTCCAGCGTTTACACCTCTTCTTGTAGTTTTACTTTTGTTTTCTTTAATTTGGCTATGTTCATCAACTTACGAATACCAAGACTTTGGGTGATTCAAGTATAAACGTAATCTGCAATTGCTTTCAAATGCTTATAACTTTTGAGTAGCAATTTTTGAAAATCTTAAAGATTTGGTACTGTAATTTGGATTCATATTTTGATTTTGAATCATTATTTAGTCAACTAATTTAAATGAAATTTATGATTAAAAATTATTTTATAAAATAATTATTGAGTGAGAAAGCAAGAATTTTTTCAAAAATAATTCTTGACTTTATACAGTGTAATTTGGAGTTTTTTTTAAGAATGATTGTAGATGGAAAGACATTTTAGTGTGACAAAAGACAAAATCGATGAAAATTAAACTATGATACTTGAACTTTACTATAAGATGAAAACATTAAATATAGAAATAGAAAAATGAAGATATAGTTAAAATTTTATTTAAAAATTTTTAATAAATTATTTTGTACTTTAATTTTATTAAAACAGTATTTTTATACTTTAAACATGATATAAAAGTGGTATAAAAGAAAAAAAATTTATTTAAATTTTGTTGCAAAATATTAAAATACAAATTATTCCTTAAATTAATGTTTAAAAAATATTTTTAAGATAGCCATAACATGTGATATATTCAAATTGCTCATATGCTGATTTAAAGTACGGATGATTTGAAGTACTAAATATAACAATAATTAATCCTTCATAGTTAAACATTAAGATGGCATAGACTTTTTTTCTTTTTTGAAACATTAGGGTGACCTTTATTCTGTTTTTATTATCATTGTGTACCTACTCGAATTCTCACTTTTCCTTACCATATTCCTACAAGCACGTGAAAGCTTATAAAGACTGCTCGACAAATTGAAGCCGCAGACATTAGAATGGCAATGTCCTTAGTTTCAACCAGGAAGTGCAAGACAGGAAGTATTGAAACCGACTCTTGTAATTGTGTTCTTTCAATACCAAACAGCACCTTGGAAGGACACCATTCAGGGCCTTATAATGTTCCGTCAATTATGTAGGGCAAATTGGAAAGTTTTCTCACTCTTTTGTACTCGCATAGCAGAACAAATTATGACACAACCGAACTTCAATGACCCGTAGCTACTTTTTGGATCATTCTGAAACTTCTGCTACTTCCTTGCAAAATGGAGCAGAATGAATGCCTAACCACAAAGACAGGATAAGGGTAGTGGCTAGCTAATTATTTATACTACAATTTCCTTGTCGCTAAGTATCTATTCCAAAACATCCTACAGTTTTACCAAAAGTAGTGGACTGTCCTTTTCACGTTTGTGTGTCGAGAGCTTTTGGCTAAGGAACATCTCTAACTAGTTGCTTGGCCCCCTCCTTGGAGCTTGAGTTTGCCAGCTTATGCCACTTCTCATTCGTACCCAATTTAAACCAAGAAAACATGTCAATGACATTAATGATATTCAGTTAGAAATTGAAACCGAAGACAACTAGGGTTTTGCTATGTAGTACCGTAGCTCTAATACAAAGCAATTGGCAGAGTATGTAAGGATTCTTTGTACAAGGCAAGGACGAATATAGGATTAAAAACTTTTTGGTTGGTTACAAATATTAAAGAATGTTACTTTTGTAAAATTGGTATGTAAAAACACTACAAAGAAAATATCTAGCGATGAAGTTTTCATTCCAGGTTTTTCATTGCCCTTCTCCAAAATTGTTGTAATGCCAAATAGAACATATGGGGCATGAAGCACATGGTTTCATGGAGCAAGATTGTAATAATTAATACTTGTGAAATATCTTGCCACCAAATCAAGACAAATTGTTTCGGACATGTTAGGACATCAACTCATTCATTGAGAGCTGCATGGCACCCATGTTGTTGACCACGCAACCCTAAACCCTTTGGAAAGACACAGACACAGACAACAAACAATATCAGAAATCTTATAGCTTCTCTTTTGTCAAATGTTCATATGGTACTTCAATTGTTCTGAAAGTTATGAAAACTATTGAGAGTTAGCTGTCAGGTAACGTATTCTGATAATATAGCTAGGGAAGTTGAGGGTTTCAGGTTTGATCATATAGATTACAAAAGGCTAAGCATAATCTGCCAGGAAGTTCACGTAGCTGTTGATACTTGAAATTCTGGGCTATTCAAAGCTGCAAAAGGACGGTCCACGGGTTTGACAAAAGTTTACACTTCTCCAGAATTGCAGCGGAAAACTTGGATACGCGTAGGACTTAAAAAGAAGGGCAGTTCGTGTGAACCAACGTCGTGTGTGTTTATGTTCAAGTTCAAGTAAAGATCGTAGATGTGATTCACGATACAAATGAAACAAGCAAGTCTAAAATGCCCAGATCCGATCACGTGAAGGTATAAATTCAAGCTACATAAAACTGTTGAAACGAAGAAAAGCGAGTCTGACAGAAGGTCGTACATATAGCTTTTGACATTCAAATCCTGAAAACTTTGACAGAGAAGCTTGTGGAAATTTAGTAAGCATGAGCTAAGCACGGATAATGAAGGATAGCACAAACATACATGGTGGACTTGCCACGGCCCCACGAGCTTCACAGCTCCATAATAAGGCCACCTATCTGGAAATGGTTGAAACTTTCTTCTGTGTCTGCTTCCGGAGTCTGACAGAGAGGTCGTACATATAGTTTTTGACATTCCAACCCTGAAAACTTTTGACGGAGAAGCATGTGGAAATTTAGTAAGCATGTGCTAAGCACGGATAATGGAAGGATAGCACAAACGTGTGGTGGACTTGCCACAGACCCACGAGCTTCACAGCTCCATAATAAGGCCACCTATCTGGAAATGGTTGAAACTTTCTTCTCTGTCTGTTTCCTCCATTTTCAGAAAAAGGTTTTGTTCATATTTATGTGTTTGTCAGAGACGATGGGATGAATTTCGCTTCTTCTCTTGCAAACCATCTGTGGAATTGACGCGTATACGTAGAACTGACACGCTATAATGTTTCTTCTTTGACAAAATAAACATTTCTCAAAGATGATTCATCATCTCAAAGCCCTTGCGGACCAGAAAGTTTGCTGTTCCATATCGTGAGGTGAAAGTTGAAATTTACACCGCCGGACTTATCCAACTAAAATAGGTCTCTATTAATTAATACGATCAATTTTCATATTTATAGATTATAAAATTGACTCGTTTATAGTTTATAAAAATTATTTAATCTATAAAAATTGTTTAATTGTTTAATTAATTTTTAATAATAAAATTTATTAAAATAAACCAAACTAAAAATTAACCATTTTAAAATCTTTGTAATTAATGTGTATGACTGGATTCATTTTTTTCGATTATTATTAATTTTAATGACTAATCGTATCAGGAAGACAAACGTTTAATGATAGCCGTAATATATAATAAACCTATACTTTATTGGTTGAATAGCCCATCAAATTCTCAATTTTAATTACTCTATTTTAACCTTATTTTATTAAATTTCGTCAACATGAATATAGTATTTTTATCATATTCTATTAAATTTTATTAATATTAATAAAATTTAATAGAATATGATAAAAATACTATATTCATAACTTATAACTTATAGGCGTCGGTCTCCCGTAGTCATGTGATAATATCATGGCTCGTGCATCTAGTTAATATTTTGTAACTAGATGGCAAATCGTATCTGGTTTCATATGAAGATCTCCACAGAATTTTTGTCTCTTGTGGTAGATACGGTCATCTTGCGGTAGACTGTTCTCTCAATCAAGAAGGGGCGAAAGGCCAACACCCTGAAACTCGGCCTTAGACTGCTCAGGATGCCACCTCTAGGCCATCGGAACCAGAGTCCTCTGGCAAACAACCAATCCCTCAGGTGACACCTGATCCTCAAACGTCCACCTGTCACTCGCTGCCACAGCAATTCGAACCAAAAGTCAAGTCACCCTTGCAATGGGAAGATTTAGCCAGACCTGGGCCTTGGCTAATAGCACAGAAAAAAGGAAGGCGTAATCTTAACCCCGCTGAAAAGACGGGACCTCAGAAGACAGGGGAGTCCTATCAAGTTCAGACGTCCTCTCGCTTTTCTCTATTAAAGACGGCAAGTCTAGAAGAGAACCACCCCACCCAACCCCCAATTCAAATATTAAGGAAAGGTAAAGAGACACCCTTTAATGCAGCAAGGCCAAAAAAGGGCCCAAAAGTCAACAATGAAAAAAGGAAGCTACCCACTTACATGGGTGACAAGGCATGGGTCAAAAAAGTGGCCATCGCTACTTAATCCCATACAGCTCAGCCCACTACTCTGACAACCTTCGGCTCCATACAGCCCACTACAGGCACAGATATGGATCCAACTTCAGCTCCAACACTCCACCCAGACACCATTACAAATTCCTCAAGCTCAGCTTAAGATAATCTTCCCAGCATAAATCAGCTAGCAACATCCAGGCAGGCCACACACCACATCAATGAACCAAGCAACATTATCCAGCTACACACGGATGCAAACCCATCTCACACTTCAATGAACATCCCTCACCCCCTTAAAGGGCTATGTGTGGAAGACATGAAATTTGGGAAAGGACTACCACCTGATCCTAAAGGTTTTCGCATGAAAACAATACTTAAAATACCAACTACAGCTCGTCGATCAGATACAAAGCAACACAACAACAAAACAAAAATGATCACTGAGGAGCAAGCAATGACTGAGCATGATCTCTCCCACGAGGATAACCCCCCTGACTTGGGCAGGTAAGTCTTCAACCCTATACTTTTAAATGGAATACAAAATAGTCTTATGGAATTGCCAAGGCATTCAAAACAAGACTACTATCTCTGTTCTAAAGGACCTGCAACAAATTCATCGAACACATCTTACAGTCCTTTTGGAACCTAGAACGTCTGGCAATGCAGCTAAAACAACAGTGAGGAAATTAGGGTTCAATTTTTCACACCGAATTGAATCAATAGGCTTTGCAGGTGGTATATGGCTTTTATGGCATCATTCTATGGAAGTAGGGGTATTAGAGGAAAATTGGCAATACATGCCTCTTAAGATCACTTTTCCTAATTCCTACTCTACCACCCTCACAGCAGTTTATGCTAGTCCTCAACCTGAAACTAGGCAATTACGTTGGGAACGCTTGCACCACTTAGCAAGCAGAACTTCTACCCCGTGGCTCATAGGAGGAGATTTTAATGCTATCACTAATAGCCACGAAAAAAAGGGAGGTAGGCCGACTACAAGCTGTAAAAGATTTCAGGAATGGTTAGATACTTCCAACCTGTTTGACCTGGGTTTTTCAGGATGTTTTTGAAAGACTCGACAGAGCTATTGGAAATGACCATTTGCTTAGATCAACTCATACTATAGCTGTAAAACACCTTCCTCGTCTTTTGTCCGATCACTCACCTATCCTTGTTATTATCCATACTAAGGGTTCTACTGACACTAAAAGACCCTACTTTAGGTACCTCCAAACTTGGGAACACCATCCAAGTTGGACACAATGGATCACCCATTCTTGGAATACAAACCTAGATCTAGTTAATGCTCTTCAAAAGCTAGCCATTGGTATTGAAGTCTGGAAACACACGACTTTTGGGGATATACATAAAAGGAAAAGAAGGGCAATGGCTAGACTTGAAGGTTTACAAAAATGTGTTGCGTATAGCTCTGCTCCTAACATTAGAGCTCTCGAGCTCCAGCTTCGAGAAGATCTGGAATTAACAATAACCCAAGAACAAACGTTGAATGCTCAGCCTCAAAGAGACAATTGGTTTCATTACGGTGATAGGAATACAAAGCTTTTTCATCACACACATAGAATCCCTCGACAGAAAAAACAGGACTTATGCATACAGTTGGACAATGGTTCTTGGTCTTCCGATAAACGAGTCCTCTCCTATGAAGTCACTATGTACTTTCGAACCATTTTTCAAACAGGTAATACTCAACAAGGGACTTCTGGTAGGTACCCTTTTAGAGGGTGTTTCCCAGCTCTTTCTCAGGCTGCACTTTCCTCACTCATGCAAGAAGTGTCACTCTCAGAGATCAAAGCAGCCTCTTTTGATATGAATCCCAACAAGGCCCCAGGGCCTGATGGGTTTAATGCCAGTTTCTTCCAAAACAACTGGGCAGTGGTTGGAGCAACCCTCTGTCATATGGTTTTAAAGACTTTCTCTACAAGTTGGGTTGACCCTCACCTCAACCGAGGCTACATCTCTCTTATTCCTAAAATCAAACATCCTGAGAATTTCAACCACTTTCGGCCTATTAGTTTAATCAACTTGTGTGCTAAAATAGTTACCAAAGTTATTACTAATAGGCTAAAACCAATAATGCCCTTTCTGATTCACCCTACACAATCCAGTTTCATTAAAGGTAGGAGTATTGTTGAAAATATTGTTATTGTTCAAGAGGTCATCCATTATATGAAACTTTCTAAAAGGAAAAAAGGATGGATGGCTATTAAAATTGATTTGGCTAAGGCTTTTGATAGAATGAGTTGGGACTTTATACAAGATACTCTGCACGAGGCACAAATTCCTAACTATCTTGGGAAGGTGATCCTGAGTTCCCTTAAGACATACAGCACACAAGTGCTTTGGGAAGATAACCCCGGTGTCTCATTCACCCCAACCAGAGGAGTCTGGCAAGGTGATCCCATTTCTCCTTACCTTTTTGTGCTATGCATGGATAGATTGACCCATGCAATAAATCTATCCATCTCTAAGGGTGACTGGAAACCTCTCCTTTTGGGAACAACAAAGGTGAAACTATCTCTTGTTCTTTTTGCAGATGATTTAATCATCTTTACGGAGGCTAATAGGAAACAAGTGGAGGTGGTCACACAGATTTTGAACACTTTCTCTCAATACTTTGGCCAAATTATCAACCGGGATAAATCTGTGTTATACATTTCCCCTAATGTAAACACTGACAAGGCGCTCAGCTTAAGCCATGACCTTGGGATAAAGCTAGTGCCTGATCTTGGCACTTACCTTGGTGTACCAATTTTAGATGGCAGGTTGAATAAGAAAACCTATGACACAACTATTCTGAAAGTCAAGAAAAGAACTAAAGGGTGGAATGCTCATAGGATATCAATGGCAGGAAGATTGACTCTGTGTCAATCGATCCTAGGAGCACTTCCTACATACCTTATGCAATCCTCTATATTACCAAAAGGAACCAGCGATGAAATAGACAAACTCATTCGGAAATTCCTTTGGGGGAATAATGAACATGAACGGACGGTTAGTATGTTAAATTGGGACCTGGTTTGTCAACCCAAGTTGAGGGGAGGTCTTGGTTTGAGAAAAATGAGAGATGCAAATACAGCTTTCATTCTAAAATTATCTTGGGACCTGCTAACCAACCCACACAAGTTGTGGACTACTATCTTTGTGGCAAAGTATAATCTATCATAGGAACACCTACAAGGGGACTTGCCAATACAGAAAGGCTCAGCATTGTGGAAGAGCATTTATCAAACATGGAACACAGTCAAGAAGGGTTTGAAATGGGCAATCGGAAGGGGAGACCAAACCAAATTCTGGACTGACCTATGGTTACACTCAGACTCCACCCTTCTCAACTCAGTCATACAACCAATACCCTTAGAAGATATAAACCAACCAGTCAAGCATTACACGGATGCAACAGGAAACTAGAAGCTATATACTGAATTAAGCATCTACTTACCTCAAACCATACTACATGAAATCATTGCAGTACCACCACCAGATGGCGATTCAGGCCCCAATACACCATACTGGAGGTGGACTTCTTCGAGCACATTCACTGCCTCATCTGCGTATCATAATATGTTTAACATGAGTTGGAATCAAGAAAACCAACTTTGGAAACTCATATGGACACTTCAGGTACAAGAAAAAGTTCGATTATTCATTTGGAGGGCAGTCAGACAAATCCTATAGACTAATGAAGAAAGGGCTAAAAGAGGCATCTCAGCAATTTCGGGGTGCCATCTATGCAACCAACCAGAATCAGTCCTACACATCATGCGGGATTGCTATAGAACCAGGGAAGTTTGGCACTTACTTTCTTCCAGCATTCCTCCATCTTTCTGGTCTCTAAGTTCTATACAAGCTTGGTTCTTTACTAATTTAAATTCCCATGCTCTACAAGACAACATCAAATGGAAAACTTGGTTTTCTTTAGCATGCTGGACACTCTGGAATGTCAGGAATGAGGAGGTCTTTGGCGGCCCAACGATGCACACTCACTCCATATACTCTAGAATTAAAGCAGTCACAAAAGAAACTGACAGATGCAACACAAAACAGCACATACAAAGTAGAAATTACCTCCAACACGGCAACGCCGCCTAGGCACTCCTCTGGTCCTCGCCTCCTGCACACCAGGTCAAACTAAACTACGATGGGGTAGTATATACACTCTCAAACCAGGCGACAATCGGGGGTCTCTTCAGGGACCAAAATGACACATGGATTACAACATATGCAAGACGAATTGGGCGAACCACACCTCTCCTTGCAGAAATGTGGGCAATTTGGTCGGAAATCAAACTAGCAACGCTATATGGCTTCATCAACATCATCATTGAAACGGATTCCAAGCAGGCAATCGACTTACTGACCGTTATAAAGGGGAAGCCGACCTTGCAGTAGCTCCCTTTTTTCGAAGAATCAGATTAGCGGCGAACAATGGCCGAGTACACACTTTCCGGCATAGCCCAAGAACATCCAACACGGAAGTCGACATTTTAGCTAAGTCGGCTTTTAATAGCCAAGACTTTGCTCTAAAACTCTTCCATCATTCACCGTTGGCAACCTTCTCAGCTTTCGACATCCACCATGTCCCCCACACGGGACTTCATCCATCGTCTCCGGCACATCCATCGTCATACCCATCCACGCTAGATTTCTCGGGAAGCAGGAGGGAGTCACACTCGAGGCTTCTGCGAGGACCTAAGGAACCCTATTTTGAACGCAACCATTAGGATTGGCTTTAGACTATGTTGTCTTCCTTAGGCCTCCTAAGGGGCATTTTTGTTTTGAACCTTTGTTTCCCTTAAAGAACCACCACGATATTTTAAAAAAAAATTGGTAAAGACCAATTAGACCTTTTGTGGCATTTAATGGACAAATGACGGATTAATCGAACACGAGATGGATATAACTCCATGTCATTAATGATAAACCCAAATTAACTGCTACTTGTAATTTTATTGGCCCAATAAGGGGTATTTGTTTCTACTTCTATTTTTCATTTTCTATTTTTTAAAATTTAGTAAAAATTTGTTTGCTTGATTTTTTATTTTTTATTTTTGAATTTAGTTTTTTCCAGTTTTTTAAAATTATGAAAACTATAAAAACTGGTTTTAGTTTTCTGTTTCTATTTCTTTCCATAATCTGATTTACTATCATTTAATATATTATTTAACTATTTAAATTTTAATAAAAATTATGAATATTTAATTCAACATTATATATTTAATAAATTAAAATTAATTATCAATAAAATTATGAATATTTTATTTTTATTTTATTTTTATAATTAAATTTTATTATATAAATATTCAAATAAAATCTGATTTATAATTAAAATATATTTCAAATAATATTAATTTTAAATTATTTATTTTATTAAAATAACATAATATTAAAATAAATATCATATAAGAGATTAAATAAATTTATTTAATTAAAAATAATTTATCTTTAAGTTTTATCTAATATGTAATTATTATTAGTAATAAAAATATAAATACATCAGTATTAGCAACCAAATATGTTTTTGTTTTTATTTGAAAGAAAAATATAAATAAAAAACTGAAAACAAAAACTAAAAACTACAACAGAGAAATAGAAATAGAATCAAACGGCTCCTAAGTTCTAGATAGAATTATGACCACAATTTTGATTCAGAACCAAAGTTAATAGGTTAAATTGAAGTTGATTGAGTTTTGAATAAGAGTCAAACATAGAGATTGTCCCAAAGTTCTCCAATATAAAACCTTTTAAGTTTGTTTTTATTAAATATCGCAATTTTAATTTGTAAATTTGATATACTCAACACTAAAGTAATATTTTTAAAAAATTGAATCAAACGATATTATTTTAAATTACTTAAACTGGACTTAAATCGTGTAACTTGAATCTTATCAAACTCCCAACTAGTTTAATTGAAATCACTCTTTGTCTAATATGTTTCATTATTTTAATAATTTTGTAAATTCAGGTCAATTTGAAGTTTAATCAAAACATTTTTATAATGTAAAGAATTTTTTCATATTATTAAATATTAGAGTTTAAATTAAATTTTTAAAAATATGAGTTAAAAACGTTTTTGTATTAAAAAGAAAAAGGAAATGTAACATTTAGTACTAAAAATGATAACAAAGAAAACATTAAATCAATATGAAGATTGTGGAGTACATTTAAGAGTTCTTTTAAGAAAACTTAGTACTGATTTCAGCATTTTAAACCTTAAACGTTTTATTTTAATAGTTAAACTTCTAGTTTAATTTTAAAAATATTATAGAAAAAACTCTTATACGTGTATGCATACGGAGACAAAGTTGACTACTTTGGTCCCAACCAACACATTCCACTTCCACTAATGAAGGAACCCTACCTTGCAGAAGTGGCACCAGAGACCAGACACCCGAACATAGAAGTCTTGAAGGTCCCAACATCCTTTGTCCCATCATTGCTAGTTTCTAGCCAGATCAACCTAACGTTGTTTCTGCTTCTGTTTCACTACCTAGGGGACAGGCAGCTCTGACCATACACTCTCGAGTTCACTTAGCCACATAGCTTTTTTCCAATGGTTTATCTTATTATTCGCACTGCTTGGACCTTTAGTTGGAAGCTTATAAAGAAGAATATTCGTCTTTTTCAAAAACAACTGATGCAACTTCCAACTAATTTACTCTGATCTTCATTTATTTCAGTTGAAATATCTAATGGTTTCTTGTTTCTTTTACATAAAAAGTAAAACAAAAGTTATTTCAGATTCTTGTACAACGGAAGATAAGAAACGAAAAGCTTGTTGCGGAGGATCTGCTACTTCAAAGAAAGGAAACCGATTCATGGACTTTCTGCTAAGCCCCCCTAGAAACTGGCCCCCCCGTTTGAAAATAAGAGACCAATTCCAATGCTTAAAGGTGGCTTGCAATTTATGCAATCTTAGCCCCTGGTGAAGATATACATCACATACACTCTTTGCTAATTACTAATTTCCAACGCAGAGGTGTGGATCATATCAGTATCATTGGCGTTGACATTAATTTATGTCAAGTTAGGATCCTTAAAGATCGAACTCAAATCCGATTTAACTTAGTTTTTTTTTTGTTAACTTCGAGCCGAACCTAACTAATTTATGATAATTAATTGAGTCCAAAATTTTATCAAATTTAATTTGAGCTTAAATTTGAACGTGATCAAACTAGATTTAGTCCATTGATTTCAAATTAAGTTTAGATTAATTTAATAGTCATTAAGAGTATATTTAGTTGAATGTTAATTAATGGAACAGAAAGGAACATAATAGAACAAAAAGGAACGGTTTGTAGTAGAACAAAATGTAATATAGTGAAAAGTTGTTATTTTTTATTAATAAAATTTATTAAATTTCTTTATTTTATTAATAATTATATACAATTTTTATTAATAATATAAAAATATTATTATTAGGGTAAGGAGAAATAATATAAAGGGGTTTAAGGTTAGAAGAAATAATTGGTATTAAGAAAATTTTTTAAGGGTATATTAGGTAGTATGTATTTATTAGTTTATGTTCCATCCGAAACTCCTCGAATTTGAGGTTTCTTCTTTTCATTATTTAGGATGGAATGGAATGTATCATCCCTCAGCTTTCATCTCATTATAAAATCTCTCAACCAAACGATAAAAGTGTGATATGTTCTATTCCATTTCATTTCTAGCCCCTCAACCAAACAGGGTCTAAATGTCAAAGGCACAGAGATTCATAAGATAACTAATGAAGTTCTAACTTTAATTTTATAGCCCCTCCGTGAAAAATGAGGAAGACGGAAGAAGATAAAAAAAGCTAGTTAACGGAATCAAGTATTGGAAGAATTCATTTCAATTGATAGAAAATAAAAACAAATAGAAGCAAAGATCATCCAAATTAGAAGAATCAATTAACCGTATAAATCTAGCCTACTTTACAGAAACCAATAAGTTACAATCGGTCTTGATCCATGGTCTATCTCAAAAATTGCAGTAACAGTCAACTGATGCAAATTATGGGACTTTTTAAGAAAAAGAAATCAAACAATATAGTTAACCCTGAGGAACATTTTATATAGAATTTAAGATGATTGATGCAGATGAGAAACTTCAGGGACAGTTCGGATGTATCAGTGCAATGAGTTGAGGTGAAAAATTTGGCATTTTGGAATGTACGACAATGTCTTTGCAGCCTGCTCAAACTTCTTACTCCCACCTTCACTTTGTTCTAAGTTGATCTGACCAAAGAATTTCGTCCACCAAGTAGAGCTCCGCAATTTGGCCTTCAGAAAATCACACAAGAGATCATAGATGAACATTAAGAAACTTTTAATTAAGATAGATTCTGTATGATCTAACACGTATTAGTAACTTACTGCCCTTCCAAATCTAGACACTTCAGAAGTTTTAGCCTTGTGATGACCTGGAACACCTGCGTGTATGAAGATTTGATGGTGGAAGTCTTACGAGAAACTAAATACAGAAAGCTTAATCATCATAGTGATAATATGATGTTGAAAAGAACCTGGTAAAAAGCACCTAAGAGCAAGAATATATAGGATCGTTTTTGTCAGAAAAGCTTAAACATGCATATACAGATTGCACATGAAATCTAAAGTTATATGTGCAATCTAAAGTTATTTTACCTGTAAATATTACAAGACCTTCAGTTGATAAAGTTGCCAATTCTGGAAGCGTCTTGTTGAGGTATCTTGGAGACAGATAATCCAATGCGTCCGAGATAATTACCAGATGAAATGATTTTTGTCTGTATGGAAGAGGAAACTTGATGTCAGCCACACGAACAAGAGCTTTCCTCACAAGTGCATTGCAAATTCTATCAGCATCCTCTATATCATAGGGTTCCACACCCCAGGCTTCGGTTTCTTCTTCTGTTAGCAATCGTGATACCACGGCACAGGTATCCGGGCCGACATGCAAAACTCTGTGCATGCTATCACCATATGCCTTCTTCAAAACCGGAATTGCTCGCATAACCTCTGCAGTGCATGAGAAATCTCCTGCATACAAGTCAATCCCAAGATCAGGAGGATTAACAGGATTCTCTTTATAGATGCTTGCATGAATTAATTCGATCCTATAACCATCCACTGTAATCCTGTCATCTGCCAAGACCACTACCTGTAATCCGACTGACAACCACTTTGCCTCCAGATCCCCCTATCAAAGGAAACAAAAACAGACGTACTCAAAAGCACAACCAATGAAGTTGCAGTAAACAGCATTCTAAAACGTACATTCCAACATTAGAGAATTCGACGAGTTTGATGGCACTGATCACTAACCTGAGCCGTTGTACATATACGTAAACACAAGTATGGCCCCCTGAAAAGTTGTTCCACCCAAGGAAACAGAAGAAAGAACACAAAAATAAAAAACGATATAGATTCAAGCCAAAAGAAATGAATTTTGGAAGTGAAGAAATGTTTCAAGTGTACCAGAACAATGAGTGCAATGGACAAATAAGGGGAGGGCTGCGACCTGGATTTGAAAGCGAACAACCCAGTTCCTCCTCCGCCATCTCCGACGTAACGGCGAGACGGATGCATCCCCGGCCTCCGTGACATGACTTCAAATGTTGTGGACGGTACGGTACCACACTGTTTCAAATTTCTGATCCAAAAGAGAAATCAAACTGAGTCATCCACAGATACAGACACACAAAGAAAATTTACTACAAAGAGACATAATCACATAACGTCTACATATATCGGCAGATACAGGGAAAATGGGAAATCCGATAAAGACCCTCTCACCTACGAACAGTGGTTGAAGAAACAGAGGTGACAGAGATGTTCCTCGTACAAGCCAAGAGTTTCCTTAGTTCCTTGTTTTTTTTTTTTTACACTTGCCCTTTCAATAAACAAAATTTTTGAGTAGTCAGAAAAAATACATAATTATAAATTTATCTGAAATTTAAAAATTAATTTAAATATTTTAAAGAGTATACAAAAACTAATATTTAGAAGAATTATGTAATATATTTTTATTAGTGTTGTTTTTCATTATTAAATAATTTTTACATTTTAAGTATATTAATTATTAGACTCAAAATATGTTTTTAAATATTGATTTTTGTCCTCCATTACTTATATTAATAAAATATTAATTGATATAATCTTTTATATTGTTCAAAACACAAATATACAAACGAATCAAACAAGGTACATCAAATCATCTGCTCCAGTTACTTAGTTTCAATTTTATTTCATTAAATATTATCCATATATTTATATAGGATCTACGTAAATGTATTGATGAGATTTAATAAAACATAATAAAAACACAATAAGCGAAACAGAAGACCTGATCTCCAAACTAAGGTTGTTCTAGTACAAGACAAAAGCTTAATAGTTGAGTGATTTTTTTATACATAAGAGTCCTCAATTTTAGTTTAATAAAATAAATCTTAAAGTAATAGGTCCTAATCGATCCATGGAGGAAATAGTCAAGCAAATCCCAATCACAGATGTGCTAAACCCTTATAATTAGTGATCCGCCTGTATTTCGTTGACCTTGACCATTTATGCCTGTGAAATGTTCCACCTTCCAAGCATAAGTTAACCTCTAATTTGTACTTGGTACCAATTAGGAATATTAATTTTGATCCGACGGTCTAAAATTAATAAATTAAAAGAGGATTGACCAAGTTTTAGAATTAAAACAATAATATTTTAATTAAAAAAGTCTGTATCTTAGAGCCATTAGGCTTAATAAAGGTTAAGGTCACTCTCAATAGTCAAAAATCTTTTTTTCAAAATAATATCATTTTAAAATGATTCAAGCCCAAATCTGAGCCCAGCCCAATCTGGCGCACTTCCAGGAGTGATCCAGATATGAGCGCCTGACATTAATTGGTCAAAGGACGAGCTTTGAAATGGGGCCTCTGCTCCGAATCGGACAAACATCATTCCCATGTGCACCACCTCCTCAGCTTACCTTAAAAAGATGTTTGATGCGCTTTGGATAACTACCGCAGACAAACCATGATCCACATACTTCAAAGATGATCTTTGGCAGGAATAGAAGAAAGGTAAACTTGCACTCAAATCCACAAGTGGACAATTCATTTGGGTTCTTTGCCTGTCATTAAAAATGATACTTGTACACGAGAGAGATTAAGTGAAGATAATATGATCCCGATCCTGCCTCGAAACTGTTCTTTTACTACAATCCCCTGTTCCATCTTTTAACAGATAAATTTTCTCACAAAAGAATAGATCCATAAACAAAAGAATTGAGAAATGAAGTAAACAAAACGGAGATCTTACATATACTGATGACCACTAAACATTATCCACTGAAATACCTCTCTCTCCCGACTGTAGGCATTCTAATAACTCTATTAACATGACATATTCTTCATATTGGGTGGCAAATTCGTCGAGGCTGTGGAAGATGGAAGCCGGTTCAGAACAAGTGCCTTTCGGCCAGCTTACTGTAATAACCGTGCAAGTTCGTGTTACTCAACCGATAATTGTACTTATGTGTCCACCCATATTAACCTGTGATCTGTATAAGGCGTATGAATGTAGAAACACTTAATCTGTTCTTCACTGAACCTGCTCGCCTATCAAGTCTAGACCGACGAGCAGGAACGATACGCCTTGAAACAACAGGAAATAGAAGTGAATTCCCTGAGCAGACAGTAGACTCCTTGCTGAAGCTGTTAAAAGCAGGAAAGCCAAAGACAACTCCTTGGTGTATATTCTATTATGCTTCTTCTTACTTTTAGCCTTTTGCTCCTGTTGCCTGATTTCCTCCTTCATTTCGTCAAGGTTTGATTCCGAGGAACCTCGTTGATGCTTGTGCTCCCTATAGGCCAAGGAGACAAGATCACCCTCAGAAGAGCGACCAGACTTCTTTGTGACAACCCATTCATAGGCACTGCCAAGCTGGAAAAGACCAGAGATCATAGCGTTGAACTTGGTTACTGACATGGTGTTCTCAAAAAGAAGGTACGGCACAATGAAGGGGAAGGATTTGGGAGCTGGCAGGATATTGAGAAATGACATGGTAGCTGGAATATAACAGACAACCCATGCTGGGAGCTCGGCCTCTGGTACAAACATTGTCATAGGAAGAATTATGCAGAATAGGGTGAATGAATAAAATGGTAGGATCAGCTTCCTGAGCAGAAAGAAAAGAAAGATCATGTTGAATCTCTTCCATATGCTAATCTGCAAAGCATTAGCGAATAAACAGAATTAGCAAATTGAACCAAGAAAAATCTGAGAATTTTGCAATATTGTCAAGATTTTTTCAAGAATCACTATACCTTGGACCGGATTATATCAGGCAAACAGAGCCTGAACAGCTGCATGGGTCCCGAATGCCACCTGTGTTGCTGTTTTCTGTAAGCCTCGTATGATTCAGGCAATTCGCATTGACACTGAGACCAAACAAACAGCAAAACTTACTACTCTATCACAAAAACAGCTGAGAATTTTGTTCAGATGGTACACAACAAAACTATACCTCAACATCATTGAGGAAAATGAATTTCCAGCCATGAAGATGAGCACGGACCGCAATGTCCATGTCCTCTACTGTCGTTCTCTCTAACCAACCACCAGAATTCTCCAAGGCCTTGATCCTCCACACACCAGCTGTCCCATTGAACCCGAAGAAGTTAATGAAAACACCATTCACTTGCTGCTCTACTTCAAAATGGAACGCCAGATTAATGTTCTGTAACCGGGTTAGTAAGTTCTCATCCCTGTTAACAAATGACCATCTAGCCTGGACAAGCGCTAGCTCTTCGTTATCCTGTAATCAAATAACAAAGTGAATTTCAAGCTTCCATATGAACAACTTCTCCCCATTAAAGACCAAATACACCACAAAAAGAAATCAACATACCCTAAAATGAGGGACAGTCCTCTTGAGAAAATCAGGATTGGGCTGAAAATCAGCGTCAAATATAGCAACAAATTCATAGTCTTTAACATAGCTGCAATTCATGGCGGACTTGAGATTACCAGCTTTATACCCATCTCTAATAACCCTATGCCTGTACACAATCCCGGCACCATCTTGCTGCCATTTATGCACCTCTTCTTTTATCAACAACTGAGTTGTGGGATCATCAGAATCGTCCAGGACTTGGATCAAAATCTTCTCTTTAGGCCAGTCCAACTTACACACGGCAGCGATTGATTGCTGGTAAACCTAATGCACAACATAAAAACCAGTTAAAACTAACTAAACAACCAACTTCAGCAGCAACACTTGACTGAAAACCAACCATAAAAAACAAAGTTAAAAAGTTCACCTCTTTCTCGTTACACATAGGGATCTGAACAATTACCATAGGAAAGTAGCCATTTTCTCCGGACTCCAGATCGGCAGCAGGGTCTTGTTTGGGAATGGGTTTAATCTTCTTAAATCGGATCCAGAAACAACCCAAGCAGAGGACAAGCCTATCCATACTCTGGATTAGGAACAAAATAATACACATATTGGATAAGAACTGCAATGGAGGAGCGAGGTACTCCACACGAATTAACACCCAGCGTGAATACAGACTGTCGAAAATGTCTTTGAATCCAAAAGGCGCCGCTATGAGGTACTGTAGTTGTAGATGTGGAGCACCAAAATGCCAGCCTTTGAAATAAGCTACGACCTCGAAACCTAGTAAGATAACCGACAACCACAGGAAGAGTTTGATGCATGTTTGGAACCGAGTTTTGACTGTCGGGTTCTCGTTAGCACGACCGACATCCATGTCGGCGTCGGTGTCAGTGTCGGTGTCTGTGCGGCCTGAACGGACCCGACGTTTGACAGCAGAGCCGAGGGAGACCATTGCGGCCGCAATGGAGCTCAAGCAGCCAGCGGCTTTGTGGGCCTTGAGGAGGAGAACCCATGTGAGCTGCTTGGCGTTCTTGTTTCGAGATTTGTCACGGTGACGCGCCGGCGAGTCACCGACCAAGAAATCTTCCTCCGATGGACCTTCAAGCTCGACCATTGACCAGTTCGGGTTCTCCATTTTAACCACCACCGGCGTGCCTCTGTGACTCTCCCTGGACCACCAATCGAATGACGGTGGCATCTCCGGTTAATTCAACCTCAATGTACTCCGGGTTCGATGTATCAAACCAACAAATCAACCAAATATGGCTTAAAGAAAAAGCTCTTCTCTTTTGGCTTGAAGTCTCAAAGAGGCTGTGACTTTGATCTCATTGTCAGAGAAACATCGGCGAAATTGGTACGAGTAGCAATGGTGATATGAAAAGACCTCAAAAACCAGTGCTTATAAATGGTGAATTTGGTTATAGGTTAAGATGAGTCACGAATGCTCTCATCTCATTCAAATACAGGGAAAGTATTTGAAAGGTAAAACGAAGAACATTCACACACAATGACCCAGACACAACACGGATACAAATGATTGCTGTAAATCCGACACAAATTACGTTAGTTTTTAACTTTTAACCAGAAAGTTACCAATACCAGATGGGCTTTGCCTTTTAGAGAAGAAAAATCCGAAATTTTGCCAAGGACCCAAGAACAGATAGAGATTAAAAAGAGAAAAGACAGGATTATAAATAAAAACCCAGATGGGAAATCCACAAATGACAGCTTTTTCACCTTCTGTTTTTTCACTCTTGTCGTTACGCCCCTCCCTCCTTTCAAGTTTCAAGCTTTGTGTTCCGTATAAACTATGGGAAAGGAGGAAAGGCAAGGTAACTCAAACTCGCAGATCCCAAACCCAAAATGTATAAACTTAAATGGTAAAAAAGAAAAACCATTTCAATAAGCGAAAAGATCGTTTGAGTGGGTCCCAAAATCTATCCTTCCAGGTTGGTACTGGAAAGTCTCGCGTCTCGCGTGGGAATATTTCAAAAAAAACACATAGAAATAGAAGCTTCCTTTCAATTATTATTTTTAGAAAAAGGTTTAAGTAGATAATTATATACTTTTTCTTTTTTTTATAATAAAAGAATAGGTAATTATTATCTTTTAGATATATACTGAGTAAATCTTCAAATTGATATAATAATTTATAAATTAGATCAATCAGATACTCACTGTTGAGTAAGGTCCGTACGATAAACTTAATTAAAAAGTGTAAATAAAGGGATTCAAATACAAGATCCTTTAATCATATATCATTTACTCCTCCGACTCGACCACTCTTATAAGGCAGTAACTATATACTCATTTACTGTTTAGCTAATTAACCTCGGACATAGGGTTGTCTTAATTAAAGTAGAAATATTAAAGTGTTTAATCGGTCCTTTTCTTTTATATGATTATTAAAAAATAATATATTAAAAATAACTAATTTCGAAAAAAAAAATCTAGAGTCAAATTCTCTCAACTGATTAATTTAATAATTAATATCTTAAAATTTGCATAATTTAAGTTAAAATATTACTTTTAAGACTAATAAATATACAATACATTCAATCAATAGGAATAATATTTTTTTTTGAAAGGTCAATAGGAATAATATTTAAATTTAGTTTATAAAAGTTTTTAGAAATTATTATTGTTTATAAAATGTTAGATACTATTTAACTTATATGCTATTTAATTTCTTACTTTAAAAAAATGGTTATTTGGTCTTTTTCTTTTGTATAATTATAAAAATTAACATATTTAAGAATTCTTAATTTAGTATTAAATTTTTAAAAATTCAATTTAGTTATTAACATTTGAAAGTTCATATAAATCAAGTTTAAATATCTTTTATTACTGAGGCTAATTAACGGACATTTACATAATATTTTATCCGTCACTCATTTTAATAAAAATAATATTTTTATCTAAAATATAGAAATTTCAAAAAATTACCTATTAAATTAAATTTTTTAAAACATCATTAAATTGAAATTTTATATAAAAGAGTAGAGATATTATTTAATTTGATATTCTTTATACAAAAATTAGAATAATAAAGAGTAACGTTAAAATTGTGACTAGAATTTTCATAGGGTGGGAATCTATGACCAGTTCATTTGACAGCTATATTAAAATTGACCTCCGACAGTTGTACCAAGTCCTTTTTCCTTTTTAGAAAAATTTTTATATTTTATATTTACGGCAGATAATTTTTTAAATTGAATAATTTATAAATCACACCAATTAAACATTCGGTATTAAGTAAATTTTGTATGACATATTTAATCAATAAAATATAAATAAAGAGACTCAGACATAAAATTTTTTAATTCTATATTTTTTACTCTGCCAAGTCGATCATCCTAAGAGTTTAGTAATTTCTGCCATCTTTCCATGTAAAACAGTACCGCTGGTCCATTTTGAGCATAAGAATTAAATTGTTTGGATTATTTATTTATTTGTTTATTTATATTTATTATACTGTATATGCTATTATGTAATATTTAATAAGCATTAATTTATTATATTTTTTATATGGGTTTATACTGGCCCTCATCAGTCCCGCCGATAAATTTTGTTGTTGTCGTTTTGAAAAAAGATAAATTTATTATTATAATTGCCAAATATAGTACTGAAAGAAGAGGAATTTGACATCGGGCGCCTCGGACGAGCAAACCAGGCGGCGGCCATGTGCCTCCTTGTAATAAGACAAATTTATTTCCGGACACGCGCTCTAAGCGCACGTGTTCACGTAAAGCGATGACTGACATTTATAGCCTGTTAATAAAATTTTTTAAAAAATACCAAAAAGAATGGGACAAAATCCAGTGGCCTAAATTATCCTTGATTTTGCCACCGACAGATTGTGAAGGCGTATTTCTCGTAGGGATAGTTTTGGAATATCAGCTCCCTAAAGGATAAGGTAAATAACGACACTAGTGATGAGTTGGGAGGATCTGATTTTTGGGATCATCAATCCTCAATTATCCGTGATCTACGGTCTTGATCTATTCACTTACGTATAGAGTTGCGTACGAGAGATAGATGAGAAATTGAATGTCTCACGTGATCCAACGGTCACGCTTTTCATAAATGTAGCAATAGCACTACCGTATTAGATAAGGAAAAGGGGGAAAAAGTGAACGAGGGCAAAAGAGACATTTAACAATCTACATAGCTTAAAATGAAAAGACATAAGTCCGGTTTTGTGTCAGGTGCGGGCTGGGAGAGGCGCACGTGAAAGCGATGGGGTTGTTGAGGACACAGGTGGCGACGCGGTGGTCCACTGATGTTCAAAGCCAGGCTGGCTTCTATAGCGTCGTTATACTCCGTAATTAACCGTAATCTGCGCCACCGTCTTCACTTCATTTTCAACACAACACCTGACGCTACGAATTTAGTTAAAATTCGTCCAATTTTAAAACTTTCAATTAATTAACTAACTGTTTATACCTTAACAAAGCAATTTAAATATTAATATTTTACTAATTTAGTTATTAAATTTACTTAAAATGAAAACATAAGGTACATTAGATGACAGCTTTATGTCGAAAGCTTTTTCTACAGTAAAAGAACCAGATCAATGAATGAGTTTAATTATTGTGTAAAACAAAGATTGGGTGGTGATTGAATAATTAATCTCTACAAGTTAAAGCACTGGATCGGTTGATTTTGGAGTTTTGATTCAATTAGTTGTGCAATGATTACTGATTAGTGCGAAACAGCAGGTTGTGTAATAACAGAACCAAATAAGCCGCTGAGGGCCTTTATAAATTGATAATTACTCAACGACTCGTGGGGTGAAACGTGTTGAATGCAAACAGTGTTTAGTTATCGGGAGTGTTCGTATCATGACCCAATCATACATTAAAAACGTGTAAACCCCAAAAGCAGCTAAAATTCTAGGTTTAGTTGACATTTTTTCACACACCATGTGAAGAGTGGTGTATCCGATTGGCAATCACTGATCTTGGACAGAGTGATTTGCTACCGACTTTGTTTTTGTTTTTTCATTTGAAAGTGTTTGTTGTCGGAAAATGGACATTTGGAGATAGCTGGAAGGACACTAGTCACCAGATCATTGGGGAATATTCCATCATATTATTTATATTTAAGATTGACAAATTAATCAAATCAAATAACTGAATTTCAGATCAAATTTTAATAGCCCACTTCGACCTAACATTTTCATTTGTGTGTTTGCAACATTGAAGTCGTTGTGCATGATGCACTTAGTTGAGAGTCAGCCAATATGAGGATGTTTGGGGTTTTAGTACTGTGTCGGTGAGATGAGATATTCAAACCGATAATTTTAGGGTTTAAAGTTGAATGCATCGAGCGGTCAAACGTAATTATTACGAGACCAAAGCCATCGAAATCGAAATGGAGTAGAAAAGAGCCGTGAACAGTAAGTGGGCTTGCTTGCTGTTTGTGCTGTTGGTTGATCTGTCGTTGTTAGGAACATAAGCAAGGGAAGTGTTGGCAATCTCATAATCAAGGCGTCATGCTTAGGCATATCAAGAAAAAGCGGTCAAAAGCTGAGATTGTTGCATCAGATTCAAGAAACATGACATGATAGTTAAACCCCTACCAATGCTTTGTTTACTTTCCTTTTTTATGTCAGTTTTTTGATAAACTCGTTTACTATAAATGAATAGATATTATTTAAAAAAAAATAGAAACAAATAACAAAAACTGAAATCTATAATTAGAACCAAATGATCCTAAACTTACATGCTAAAAAGGAATGGCAAGGGTTAGATCCATCGCCTATTTGACTAGATCTCCATTCTTCTAATTTGCAATTTGAATCTTAAAATAATATTATTTTAAATGGGATCGGAATTTCAAATCTTTTGACCCGAACTTCATACTAGATTTTGAGTCTGAACAATCCTTAATATGATAGTTTTACGTCCTGCGATTAGCACAGGCTCAATTGTCATCCATAAATCACAAATCAATGGAAGGTGTGGCCCAGCAAAGTAATGGCGTATACTGAGGTTCGTTTTGAACGATTCAGCCTATGGACCTATACAAAAACGTCACACAAGCTAAAATGGTCCAGATACGCCTGTATGGCATGTTTAATATGCTCATACTGCATAGAAAGGAAGGCCCAGCCCACAACCGCTATGGCCTTAACCTGATAAAATGAACAGATCGAAAGATTATGAATTTTGATCTTAGAGAAGACCAAAAAGCACCAAATCCAAACACGAATTTAAGGAGACCATAAATCAAATGGAACATTTTCTTCAACACTTTAAGGATTCCAATTCTCAATTTACATATCAAAATTGCCATGTTTGTAGTATGTGAAAAGGATATGTACAGATAAATTTAAGGAAGTAAAAGCCGCCAAATTCACAAATGATGGAGCTCTTGAAGCAGCGACGACAGTATCAATACCGATCTTATCAAGTGGCGCAATTTGCTTCTCTTAGCTTGAGTTATGTCCGAACAGAACCAGTCACCAGTTTACTGTCCTCTCTAATGTTAGCTTCGGACTTCCCTGAAAATGCCGTAAATATCGCTACAGATGGCCACAGTGCTTGAAGAGACGGCTAATAGTATCATCGTCCATGATGATAATCTGTCATTCTTTCTCGCAATTCCATGGGTATCCCTGGATGACAACCAGCAAATCAACAGAATAAGTTTTCCTAGTTACTATACAGGACAAGGGCAACAGAGACAAGAGCCTCTGCGCAGCCATAAGGCGGATAACAGATACAAATAAAATGATAATGTTTAACAGTTTAAAATTTGGCATTTTGGTTTAAGCCGAAATCAACGAGTTTTGAATTGACAATGTTGATAATGTATGATGGCTTTCAATCTCACAGCGTGATACTATCTCCTATGAGCATGCTGCCTGATTTATGTAAGATTTTTCAAGTTGAAGCTAATGTATTAAGCATGGGATCAGTGAATCAGGTCTTGGCCCTACTTACTCTGACGTCTCTTGGATATATTAAGGAAAACAAAGCACTTCATCTGCTGGTTTATAAAATCTCTTTGTGTCCAGATGTTCCAATCATCAACCCACATAAGAGAGATTGCCAACCACAAAAATCAACTCATAAAAGTTACAACTTTTAAGTCATTGGCAGCAATCTATCATCAGATATTCGCCAGGTCACACTGACCTACTAGTTTTGTTAAATTCAGGTTAGTAATTGCTCACGTTGAGATGGAAAATCTTAATAAAGCGAAAGTAGGACTATGAAGAGCCACAAACTAGGGAGACCCTCTCATATGTGATCATATTAAGTGGTGATGTCCAATGTTGCAACAAAAGGTTTCTACTAAAATAACATAGTTGCATACCTGAGGGCGATGGCAGCTGGAAAAATAAAACCTACAGAGACAGCTGCTGTGGCACCTGTAAACTGGAAGGCATCCCATATATTAGGCACAAAAATTGCCCCAGCAAAGATGAATCCCATTAGAGCTGCTGTTATTAGAGAAAATCTCCTGCAGTCGTTCGCAATGGGAAGTGCATAAGGAAAGAGTAGACCATCCAAATTGAGCCGAAGGGAGAAGAACACAATTGGGAAAACGAGCATCAGATGGACACCATAGCTCACTCTAACTAAATCACTGAGCACTGCCGAATATGGTATCCCAAGATCACCGTCGAAATTGGCAAGCACATCATCTAACGTTTGATCACCAAAAAGAAGAACCCCAAAGAAGCTAGTAGCAACATAAACCGACGAGCACAATCCAAGGGAGGTTCGTACTATTGACTTCATCTGGGACGAATCTTTCAGTTCATTCTCTATGGGGTGAACTGAAACAAGCATTTTACAATTAGAAGCAAGCAATCGATGCTTCAATACCCATCACAGAACACATTGTGTGTGTTTAGTTTAGCAGCATACCGTTGTGGTGGCAAATATAAGCAGTAACTATAATAGGCACGGTTGTGAAAAGCTTCCAAAAAGAGGCCTGGTCTGTGATTTTAGGCATCAAACGTGGCATTCCAATACTTCCTTCTATTACTTTAACCATGGCTATTCCCGCAGTTATCGCCACAAATACAACAGCCAAAGCCACTGACAATGCCGACGTGTATCTCAACGAATCTAGCGTTACAGACAGTAAAACTCAGAGATATCAATCTTACACATATAAAGTAACTCAGAGATATCAATCTTACACATATACAATACAATCAATCCTCATTTTTCATTTTAGTAAATATGCTAAATTACTGTTTAGACCAATTCGAACCGTTCAAGTCAACCAGAACCGGACTTCTCAAATCCTAGTTAATTTCAATCTTTGGTTAATTTTATACTTAATTTGTTAGCTTTAAGTTTATTTTGCCATACATTTTTATTCAGTCAAATGCTAAATGTATATTAAATTCAACTTAATTAAGATAGCTTCAAATTAAATTCAACTTTATTAAGTTAGCTTCAATATACAAAAGTATGTGTTGTGTGTGAGCTTACCAAGGCGCTGGAAAGAAATTAGAGGAGCGAAAACAAATACGGTCGTGAGCAGCAGTAAAGCGAAGCGCGTGGTCAACCAGCTTTGACCAAACCATTCGTTCATAACACCTGTATGGCGGACCCCACCAGACCATGTCCCCGCTAACACGTCACCTGTTGTCAACGATAGCACTAACGCCGTTAAACCCAACAACTTGACGGTTTCTCCAGATCAAATAACAACAGCGACTACTCTTTTGGGCTCTAAACCAAACAACACAAAAGCAACTATTACCTATGATGATCATGTAGACGACGAGCATGCCCAAGTTATTGATAACAATGCAGACCTGAAGTAGCGTGCGGCTAGGCCCACCGAATGCGTCGGCGACGACACCGGAGTAAGTGGCGGACTTGGAAGCTCTACCAAACCGTAAGATCAAATCGATTGACGACTCCGTTAAGATCGCACCCAATATGATCATCACAAGCCCGGGAATTAACCCTAGTTGGTTGACGGCGGCAGGGAGGGCCATGATTCCGGCACCGACGATCGTGGTCGATAGATTGAAGACTGCACCGGAGAAGGACGCGCCATCGAATCCAGCTTCCCCGAGATGGTACTCGTTAAGCTTCTGAGGTAGGAGAGTGTTTTTGGTGGTGCTCCGACGGTGCTTCCGATCACCGGAGGAAAACACTTTCATATTGACTGAGAGAGGGAGAGAAGGTGACGGTTCATACAAATTGGGAATGGAAGCTTATATCATATCATCATATGTAGTCTCCATCCCCGTTGTCTTCGTCACTGCGTTGACGTGACGGAGTAGTAAGCACAAAACAAGGATAATAGCCAATAGAAGTATGCTACGTGGTATTTTAGAGCTCCGTCCCTTTAAAATGAGACAAAAGGCCATTTTGGCGTGAGAGAGCCGTTACTAGAGAGGGGAAGACAAGACATGTAGGATGGGCCACCAACACGCAGATTTCATTTTCTTATTTAAATTTAGTTTAAAAAGATTAAATATGTTCTCGGTGGACAACGTTAACTTTGACTTTCAGTTGACCCAAACCGACGAATATCATGGAATGCCCACTTTGAATCCCCCGCCGCAACCCAAATAGCAATTAACATGGCGGAGTGCATTATGATGATTATCCAAGCAAAATTACTAGAGAAGGTGTTAAAACTACGAGGGAAGGTGTTAGTCCCTTATAAGACATTTTAAAGCTAGCCGAAGATTACGAGGGAAGGTCTTAGTACCTTATAAGACATTTTAAAGCTAGCCGAAGATTACGAGGGAAGATGTTAGCCGTAAGAGAGTTATTCTTTATGGATAGAATAGACTAGGAATAAAATGAAACGGATATTATCTTGTTTGGTTCAAGAAATAGAATAGATAAGAAATTCTATGCCAATGTTTGGTTTGAAAGTTTAAACTTAGAATAGCAAAGGAATAACTAACAAAAAGACCAAATTATCCTTATCCTTATTAAATTCTTTATTATTATAAAATGTTGTATTTTTATTAATTATATTTATTATTAATATTAATAAATTCCTTATTATTATATATTTTGTTAATTTTATTATTTTTATTTCTATTATTAACAATATTCTAATTATTATTAAATGTATTATTCTTATTATAATTATTATTATTATTATTATTATTGTTTTTATTATTTAAAAAGTCCTTATTATTATTATTTTCATTCTTATTATTATAGAATTTATTATTCTTATAAATATAAATTATTTTTATTAGTAATTTTTTACTGAATAATATTCTAATTATATTAATTATTAATATTAAATTTCATTATTATTATTATTATTATTATTATTATTGTTAAATTCCTTATTATTATTAATTTTCTACTTATTATTATTCAAGTTATTATTAATTAGATTAATTATTAATATTAAATTCCTTTATTATTATTATAAAAAAATTATTATTAATTTTCTTCTTATTATTATAAAATTTATTATTCTTATTCTTATTATTATTATTATTAACCTAGTACTTATTATTAGTCTTATTATTATTCATAATATTTATTATTATTATTATTATTATTATTAGTATTGTACTTATTATTACGCTTATTTTTATCAATTATATTTATTATTATTATTATGAAATTCCTTAATTATATTTATATTTATTATGATTATATTTCTTATTAATAATAATATAGTAATAATTATTAAATTTATTATTCTTATTATTATTAATTATTAATATTATTAATTTTCTACTTATTGTTATTGTTATTATTATTAATTTTGGCCATTATATTTATTATTACTAAATTCCTTAATTATATTTATTATTATCAATATTAAATTCCTTATTTTTATTAAATTTCTTTTATTATAATTAATATTTATTATTCTTATTAATATTTATTATTATTATTATTAATTTGGTACTAATTATGACTCTTATTATTATTAATCGTATTAGTTATATTTATTATTCTTGTTAATATAAATTATTATTATTATTATTATTATTATTATTATTAATTTTCTACTTATTACTATTCTTCTTATTATTAATTGTGGCCATTATATTTATTATAATTAATAAATTTCTTAATTATATTAATTATTAATTATTAATTATTGTCGTCTTAATTTTTAATTGTATTATTCTTATTATTTATAGTTATTATTATTATTATTTGTACTTACTATTATTAATTTTGTACTTACTATTAAAAGTTATTATTATAATTATTAATTTTATTAATAATTATAATTTATTATTATTAACAATTATTATTATTATTATTATTATTATTATTAAATTTATTATCATTATTATTATTATTATTAAATCTATTATTATTATTATTATTATTATTATTATTATTATTATTATTATTTTATTAAATTCCTTATTATTATGAAATTCCTTATTATTATTATTGACTTTCTACTTATTATTATTCTTATTAAATTTATTATTCTTATCATTATTAATTTCATACTTATCATATGATTTTCCAATATTTTGCAATGGTTAATTTTTCAAGATTCGACTCATATTAGCATTCATTGTATAGTCACAATGTTAATATAAAATAAAAATGTAACAAGATTGAAAATAAATATAACATAAGGCTTTAAATTCCTGAAAAGTTATTTAGGAATACAAAAAATAAGTTTCAGTCCTGTTTGAAATAACTATAACAATGTTGAAAATAAATATAACATAAGGTTTTAAATTCCTAAAAAGCTATTTAGGAATACAAAAATAAGTCTCAGCCCTATTTGAAATAACTACACAAAATAGGCCTACTTTAACATAACCTTTCACTACGCAGCAAGAAACCTCCTAACCCACTCAAGTCTTTCAGAAGGCGGCATAGTGAAAAACACAAGCATTTGTATGGGATGATCAGGAATTTTGGCTAAAGCTACATGCTTTTCATCATGTGCGAGCTCATTTATCTTACCCAATGCATTATATAATTGTTCAACTTTTTGGGTAATAAACAATTCAGTGCCAATACTTTTATGCAATTTGTCTCCCATCTTATCCATGATATCTCCTAAAAACCTGGCTGTGGCAAAAAGTGAATCTTCACTGTTTGCTTCTCCCATATCATTTCTTCCTTTTTTCCTCCTTTTTAAAATATTTGCAGCTTGTCTTGCAAAATTTGATGCTTGAGGTTCGGTAAAGGAGTCGTCTACCTCATTCAAACCATGCTCATATTGATCTTCACCACCTTCATTGGACTCACCTACACCTTCTTGCCTTTCCTTTTTTTCAAGAATATCTGCAACAATTTTGTGCATCATTTCCCGTTGCATGATCTTCTCCATAGATCCCAATCAATTCATTATAGAAAGGAAAGTTGTTCCTTCGAAATTGAGCAACATCTTTGTTGTGACGCCCAAATACCTCCTGGGAGGATATGTGGATGCCACACAAGACAGTATAAACAAACCAAAACATTTTACAGAATCATAGCATTCAAAAATCTTCCATTGGAAGCAATTCAGAACAAACATACATCATATAACATTGAACTTAATACAACTTTGTTCCAAAAACCGATAATAGTTATTACAAAAAGTTTACAATAATTTGGAACCATACACTTTATATACAAGCCAAAATAACTATAGAAAAAATACATTTCTGACAAAACAAGACTCAGACTTCATGGGCCAATGCAGTTGACTCGTCCCAGCCTTTATAAACCTCGCTCTGAACCTACACGGGGCAAATCCACCATGCTAAGCATATAGCTTAGTGAGTAATAAATAATATATAGATAAACTGATAACTTATCATACTGAATCGTGTAACAACAAATACATGCATTAAACAATAAATTAGACATAATATATTTCAGAACAGACTTTATAATTAAAATATCCCAAGAGG
The DNA here is from genome assembly GCA_027563595.1 of Erythroxylum suave. Lineage (NCBI taxonomy): Eukaryota > Viridiplantae > Streptophyta > Magnoliopsida > Malpighiales > Erythroxylaceae > Erythroxylum > Erythroxylum suave. The sequence goes on along the minus strand of JAOSBN010000002.1, from coordinate 3,712,544 downwards.
GTATAAACCCTTCAAAATCAGAACCCAATAATGTTTATGTCATAATCAAACTGATATCAGAGTACAAAATCATAAGACTGCTAAATCCATTTACAGAAGCGGGTAATAGGACTTATACATAAGAGATCGAAGTCTTAACACTGAAGTGTCATAGAAGAGATCGAAATTTTGACTCTTAAGTGTCAATATCAGAAGACACTGAAGTGTCAATAACAGAAGACACCGAAGTGTCACAAAAGCAGCTGTAGACCCTTCTAGGCATGCGTATCCCACAACTAGGACTCAACAGTTTTAAAACAAAACAAAGTCATTTTAGACATTTCATGCAAAGTAAGTAGTCAGTCATATTCACATGAAAATAGTACTTCAATATCACATTCCTTAATCAATACCTCGGACCTTCATGTCCGGAATTAGTACACAATTCAGTACACATTCATCAATATCGAATTCAATTCAATAATAAATAAAACAAATCAAGGTGAGACCATCTTAGGTTACTCACAAAATTTACCATCTAAATTACTTATTAAATCTCCCTTATTGCTTATTGCCTCGACATCACGGCAATATTTGGAATCGGTCGCTCGATGGGTTCCTCTAAAACATGTAATATGAACACATATCATTATTGTGCATAATTTTAAATTCAATTATGCACATTCATGTATACTGAATATGTATGATGCATGTTTATGACAAATTCCGGGTTTCTTATTCTTAATCTTATCGCACTCTTAATCATGCGAAATCATACTTAATTCCTCAATCCAGATTTATTTCACAACCAACTTTCAGGCCCACTTTGTTCAATTATTATCCTCAGGAAGTAAGGTAATTAGGTTATACTTCCTCCTAGAAAGTTGTCCCTCTTTATCTTATGTTTCCAATGATTCCAATTTTATCTAATTTGGGTCAGTATACTGAAAGTTATGCCCAAAAGATTTCAAATTGTTCTTAAGCTATAATAGAATTCTTATCTCAACTTCCAATCAGATTATGAAATTAATAGAGGCAGAATTAGAATTTAATCTCTCCATAAAATTTGTAGTCTTATGTTTCTAGTTTAATCCAAATCAAAACTCACTCTATTTTGATAACTACAGAGAAAATTATGCTTAAAATACTGAAGTATGTTCAAGCTGTCAGGAAACTTCGCCGTGGCGAGCCAAAAGTTGGCCGCGGCGAACTTTCCAGAGAGGAAAATTCCTCGTAAATTCTTAAAAGTTTTCCACGACAAACCCAAGAGTTGGCTGCAGTGAACTTTCACAGAAATGAAATCCTTCAAGTTGGCTGCGGCGAATCGTACTACGTTTTAATCACCTTCTTCCTCTCTTCTCCTTAATCCTTCATCACTAACTTGTACACTTACCTTTTCCAAAAGCTATATTCCATATCATTAAACTCATTTAAAACCGTTTCTACCCATACTATACTGATTCATGCATGTACAGTGAAATCAACTTATGTGTATTCCATACTATCACCGAAATGCCTCATACACAATTCATGCATGTATTCCTTTTCTCAATCGTGAAACATCATCAAACTTATTCATAGCACCAGAAACATAAAATTTCACTTACCTTGCTTTTAGAAAAATCACCAGCAGCATGAGTGAAAAGCAAGGTTCAATGTTAAGGAAAAAAACCAAGCAAAATCGAAGAACAAACAATGAGCTTCATCTTTTCCAACTTGATTACGTGTTCAATTAACTCACTGACATATGGCTCGAAGCATGCTAGCCATTTGTCCTTCATATATAAGTGCTACATGTCAATATGCCATTTGTCTAATTTTCTTAATATCCAAAATACCCCAAAATTTCCAAAAAAATTCCTAAAATTTCCAAAAGTTTTCCAAAGTAATACCAATAATCTCCAAATAATTTTCATCACTAATAAACCACAAATATCATCTTAATCGGAAAATTTTTAAACCAATTGTACCCGAAAATGTCAATGAATGCATGTACAGATATTGGTATGAGTCCAAAAAGGCATATGCACAAATAAGCAAAAACTCAATTATGCCAAGCATACCATGCATTGAAATTCCTTAATATTCTAACCCCTAATATGGGGCATTACATTTATGACTCTAACAAGATGAAAAAAAAACAATATTTTATATAAATTACAGGAAAGTAATTAAAGAACAAACTTAAGATAAGTTAAAAGTTCAATACTTACAATTAAATACGAATTCCATACATAATCTTCAGCAGTGGCCATCTTCCTTTCGGTATCCCATCCAAATCCACTTGTATTTTTCCTTACCATATTATAAACAATGCTCCACTCTTTCTTTAAGGTCTTAATCCTAGACTCTATGTGAGGTTTGGCTTTTAAGTTTGCAAAAGGAAGCTTTGTTGCTACCATTCTTTCTAATTCGTTGAGATACCCAGCTTTAAATCCAGTATCAGTATTGTACATTCCCACATTATGCAAATCAACCATGAAGGAAACAAGCACATCATCCTCATCATAGTTCCACTTTCTTTTTGTTCCTTTTGAAGTTTGAGCATTAATAGTTGACGACGAATGCATCGACATACTTATCTACCTAATTTAAGCAATATCGATAAATAAAAATATAAGCATCAAGAATAAAAACCAAACAACTCAATTGAAGGCAATTGTTAAACATTATCCATAACATCAACGAGACAATCACAAAAAATTATCCTGTCATAATCAATCACAATGCAAAAAAAATAATGAACATCAACATCTTTAAAGAGAACAATATAGTATACATTAACAATGTCCAACAAATATAACATAGAGTACAACTTAAACAATTATATCAAACCTCCTAACACTAAAAACATAGTAGAAAAGCTAAAAAATGTCAATTCTCATTTTCCCTAGATGTTTGCCATTCGTTAAACATTTCGCGTTCCAATTCAAGTCTCCAATTTGTCCAAGCACTTGTTGGGTCTATAGCAATTATACGCTCCTCCTCAACAACTAGATTAGTGTGAAAATAATCCCCTAAATCACTCTCCACGGGATCAAAACTCATCTCCTGCCTAATAAAATTATGGAACAAACAACAAGCTATAATAATTCGATTGTGTGTCTTTATTAGGTAAAGTGAAGGACTTTTAAGAATAGCCCATCTCATTTTTAGTAACCCAAAACACCTCTCAATTACATTATGTGCAGTCGCATGTTTCGTATTAAAAAATTCCTCTGGAGTTCTTGGTTGGTAAACTTGACGCCATTCATTCAAATGGTACCTTTGACCCTTAAATGGTGCAAGGAAGCCCTCACAATTTGTATAACCTCTGTTGACTAGGTAATAACAACCTATATAAAAAAACACTACATAAGTTAAAAAATTTACTTGATCTCGTATACAAAATTTCAAACAACCTTCCTATATCATATAGGAAAGCTTACCATGAGGCACTTTTAGTCCATGTCTCCTAGTAATAGCATCTCGAAGAACTCGACTATCAGCAACTGACCATTCCCAACTAGGAAGAACATACACAAATTGCATGTTAGGTGTACACACACCTAACATATTTATTGCAATGTCGCCTTTACGAGTTCGAAATCTAGACTTATCTTTAACTGGCACATTAACCCTGATATATGTCCCATCTAGAGCACCTAAGCAATTCTACAATTCAAACGACATAAAAAATAATGAGGAACCTTAATGACATTCTCAAAATTTTCTTACAAAAGTAATAGGGTAATTATCTACTTTAAACCACATTCACCGATGGTCTGAAGAGTTTGTTGGTATGAGCTCAGGTTTTTTAAACAAAAGATCTTGCAAATGCATCACTACATTTAAAACATTATGGAAACACCGACTAATTGTCTCACCTGACCTTCTGAAATTTTTCCTAATAACTCGATTTTTGACATGATGAGCAATAATATGGAAGAAAATTGCTACTTGCTCATCAATAAGCATGCTTTTTGTTGACTTTAATCCTCCTATACTTTGTAGCATTTCACATAGTTTAAAAAAAGCTAGCCTATTCATCCTAACCATTGAAATACATGAGTCATCATTCTCATGCATAATTCACCTCACATAATCTCGATTTCTATAAAAATTTAGAAAATAACTTCTAAACCTTGGCCTATAACTATATAAAGAAGTTTCCGATGCGAAAAAATTTAATACTGCATTAATAACATTACACAACTACAACCACGCAGTCAAGATAGCCACAATCCTTTTTGTTTTTTTCGTATTCCTACGTAAACTCAAACCGAAACGAGCCATGATTGCAAAAAAAAATTATAATGTATTTACATAAATTTTTCAAACAATGTATAATGTATAAGAGGACGTCTATGAAAAAGATCAAAATAGTTGAAGACATAAAGTAGAGTAAGAGAGAAAAAAGAAGATAATATGAAACAGAGCTAAAAAGAATATATTATAAAAACTCAAATTCTCATTATGCTTTCATTACTATATTAGTTTATTTTAATCCTAAGAAAATGCAGTCAAGTGGACACCATATTGAGGAAACTTCATATGAGATTGGCATACAAGAAAGGTTATAATTAGCTAATCATGAAGACTGTTGGTTCCATCGTTCACCTAAAATTTGTAAGGGGTTTGATCCTATCCTATTGTATCCCTCATGAATCAAAATAAGACTTGTTCAAAGTTCATATGAATGTTGTTGTTGTAAATATAACTAGGACAATATTGAATTACAAATTTACACCTTTACTAAACATTAATATGGGCGTAATATCTAGAATGAAAGATAAAGTACAACATTAAGATATACCAACAAGAACAATATCACAACCACTAAACATAGTAGCTAAATTTACAGTCCACAGCATAGTTAATCCCCAAGACGTTTCCTAAAGTTGTGATAAGAGAACATATGATTCCTTTGGAAGAAGCTAAAAGGGAGACCTTGTCTTGTTAGGAATTACCTGGATAGAGATTTCATTACACACAGAATGATAATTGAAGAGAAAATCAATCTATAAAAGAAGTGTGTCAACAAAATCTCAAAACTTAATACATGGATCACATATGCATATATTTTAATTCCTTCTAGTTTGCAGAATCAAAAAACGTGAAATCACTTGGGTATCTCATCAGACAAATATTAGTAAACTTGAAAGCTCAACTCAAGGCAAAGGTACTTACGTCAGGGGATGAGCTTCAAAGGGAACTATTAATCTTCATATATGACCCCTCATCATCCATAACTAAGGAGCTAAAAGCATTCAAGGGTAAATGGAATGTATCCCTTTTTTTCATATGCACCCCAAAAGATTAGAAAAGCATTATCATGAAATGCAAATACTTGCCTATCATTCACCAAAATTTTTATAGTTGCCATAAACAAATCTTTGTTGTGCTCAGAACACCAAGTAAAACACCACCTCATTCTTCAAATGTCCAAAGAGTTCAAACATATACCGATGGGTCACAAAATCTAGGCGACTACAGAACAATATTTACAAACACACTGGACTCACAATTCTAAACATCCAAACATGCCAATTCCCTTTCTAACAAGAGGATGAGTAGTAACGCAATTATAGAATCAACATGTATGAATAGATGAACTGCTGAAAGATCCAGTGGCAAAGCTACTCAAAATGCAGAATATTGTTATTCCCCGCACAAATACTTACAAGTAACACAGGAAGTTCAATAACACAACAAAAAATTATAATAAGCAATACGAAAATAAGAAAGAAACTTAAAAACCACATACTAGATCATCACATCTTCACAACAAAATCAAAAATTCAAATAGTGTCACATATTCACATCTTCACAAGTCAACATTCCACCGTTCAAAACCCAATTTTGAGTTTCTCAAAATGTCATTACCCTCACATCACTCCACCTCTCTACAAAAGGTTTAAAGAACACCTATTGTCAATGAACAAAATCTCCTTAATGTACACACACGCACATACAAACATACCCAAAAATTCATATCCAGCAAACCCAAAAGTAAATAACAAACCTACCTCTTCGTTTTCGAGATAACGAGAATCCCACCAGTTAAGACCGTGCTGCGTGAGTGAGCTTCATGAGCTGCGTGACTGATCTGTGTGCTGCGTGAGTGACCTGCGTGAGGTGAGTGAAGAAGTGCGACTCAATGAGCTGCGTGAGTGAGCTGCGTTAGGTGAGTGAGTTGCGTGAGGTGAGTGTGTGAAAATGGAGGGGTGGTTGTTTGCGTGAAAATAAAGAGGGGTATTGTTGTCCAAAAGAGAAGAAAAATTGTTCCAGGTTGTGTTGAATACGTAAAGACAGGGGGGGCTTGTCTTTGCCTATTCTTTGATTTAAGGAATACATATTCTACCTAAATCTTATTTCGTGGATCAAAAACCAAACCAAACAACGGAATGTATAACAGCTAGGAATAGGAAGGTAATAGCATTTTTATTACCCTCAACCAAACAGCTTGTAAGTACATGAAGATACTTCACAGCTAGCTAAAGAGAGACTTTGGGTGGAAGATTAGCCATATCACACGCATGGTGGTGGCACGTAGAAGTTTCAAAGTGACTTAACAAGTTAGATCAAGCATGATGTGAGTTTTAGTAAATTTTCGGACCTTGTTTGAGCTGAAATGGCTAAAGCTAAGTTCGTGATAAACTAAGGAGTTAGTGGTTGCCTGAATGGACGAACTATAACTAATAGACTTGCATGGGTAAGTATTAAGTATTGGATCAGGCCAGTGAGAGATGATTGGCTTTGGCTTGGATGACTCATCATCAATCAATAGAGATCATAAGGAGATCATGGATGATGTGGCGAATAAGATCACGGAGGATAAACATCACCTTTAAAGGATAAAAATTATAAGGGAGAATTATCTGAAGATAATAGACATCTTCATGGATAGGGATAGATTATGTGTAATCTTTTATTTTATTAGTTGAGATGTAGATAGACCGTATGGTGTAGAGTCCTATTTAGATGAAGATATTATCTTATTAGATAATAATGTAATCTGATAAGATAATATATGATTTTAAGTAGTAGAAATTTGTCAGGATTCTAACTTATTCCCTAAGCCTTGATGCCTATATATAGCTCATTTAAGTCTTACTTCTCATATAGAGTGATACATTGAGAATGAGAGAGCATTCTTTGTATACTTTGAGGGAAGTAATAAAGGTTGACATTATTGTTGTATCTCTTTCTTGGTTTATTGTTGCCTTTAAATATTATATTGCTTCTGTAGTTTCTTACGAGTCTGAGAGTTAAACAATGCGAGGGTTATGAGGCGTTCGGGAATAAGATTATTGATCGACGATCATGTGGAAAGGTTGAGTCTTTCTTAAATGAACCTAAGTAAGATTGTCGTGCAAAAGAATAGGCATGACTTGCGAATAAGTTTGGTGCTTAAGAAAACCTTTTCAACAACTAGTATCACAGCATGTCACTAGAGTGGAGACACTCATTAACCTAATTCCTTAGAGGGAGAAGGAGGTCACTTCGTATAATACTGGTATTAAGATGTTGGTAGAACAAATCCAAGCTTTGCAGCATCAAATAGCATAGTTAATGAAGGCACAAGAGGATACTATGTTCAAGATGACGATATTAAGGTGTGATGTTGCAACATAGAAGACTGGACATGTCGAGAGCACCATGGTGAAGGTGCACAAGCCAAAGTTTTAAAAGGTGTTTAGAACGCGAAGGAGCTTGAGAACTTTCTGTGGGACACAGAGCAGTACTTTGTGGCTGCTAAGATACCCGATGCTGAGAACATTAATGTCACGGTCATGTACCTGGATGGAGATGTCAAGCTTTGACGGAAAATAAGGACTTCTGCAGAGATCAGTGTGGGTAGAGATCTCATCGACACATGGGACAAAATGAAGATGGAGTTAAAGGATCAATTCTTTTTTACGAACACTTCTTGGCTCGCGAGAGATGCCTTGAAGAAGCTAAAACAAGACGGATCGGTAAAAGAGTACGATAAGAAGTTTAGTTCTCTAATGCTTGATGTTGACAATATGTCAGATGAGGATAAGTTCTTCACCTTTTTGTCTGGGTTACAACCATATGAGTAAATGGAGCTGAGGAGGGAGAATGTGAAGGATGTGGTTGATGCAATTACGGCTACTGATGCTTTTTTGGGCTTTCGAGTGACGAAGGACACTAAGGAGAGCTCCTTAAATTCTTCCAAAGACAAAAGCCTAGCCCAATAGGAGAAAAACAAGAGGAAAAAGGAAAAACACTCCAAGAAGGGAGACTTCAAAGGAAAAGATAAGCAAAACGCTGGCTTCAAGAGAGGGGAAACGTCCTCCAAAAAGGGTAAACTTGCTTGTTACCTATGCAGCGGTCCACATTTTACGAGAGAATGTCCAAGGAAGGAGAAGCTAAATGCATTAATCGCCAAAGAAGAAGAAGAGGACTCGGAGGAGGCACTAAATCTGATCACCTTGTTGAACACGGTTAAGAGTGAGTCTAACCTTTTTGACAAGTTGATTTATGAAGGAATACAAGTCAATGGGAAGGAGATAATCGCGTTGATACATACTGGTGTGACGCATTCTTTCATGACAGAAAATATGGTGCGAAAGTTGGGACTCAAGGCGTCGAAGACCCCGACAAGGATAAAGACCCTGTAAGTAAAGCACAAGCAGTGGTAGGAGCTACTTACAATGTCCTAGTGAGTATAGGGAGTTGGTGTGCTAAGTTCAATTACATGATCATACCAATTGAAGATTTCGAGTTGATACTGGAGATCAATTTCTTGAAGGCATCAAAGGTGGTGTTGTATTCAAGTTTGGAAGGTATGATGATCATGCACAAGAAAAATTCATTCTTTGTTAATTGTTCTAGATTTGGTGGTGGAACAACAGATGATACAACGACAGTAGCAGATGTATAGACCATAAATGTAACACCCCATGTTAGGGGTTAGAATATTGAGAAATTTCAATGCATTGTATGTTTTGCATATTTGAGTATTCACTTATATGTGTATGTGTATTTTTGACACATGCAAATATTTGTACATGCATTCATTGATATTTTTCTGGGTATAAGTGAATTTTTAATGTGATTAAAGCGTGAATTTTGGATAAATTGTGTTACAAAATTTATTTGGTGATAATAGCTATTATTTTGGAATTTTGGTAAATTATGGATTAATTGTTTTGGGTAATTAAATTGGTGTGAATTAAAATAAATTCCGCATTTTTGGATACATTTATGATATTTAGGAAAACTATTGAAAATTTGAGGTATTTTAGATTAAGAAAAATAAAAAAATTAAGAGATAAATTATGGAGTGACAAATGGACCTATTAATGTATGACAATTCAAATTGATAAGTGACATGGTAGCCTACTTGAAAGACGCATGTAACACATGCATTGGAGACATGTGTCAAGCCTTAAAAAGGGACACCTAGGTATTAAGAAAAATGGTTTCTGCATTTGTGAACTTTTATTTTTTTTCCACCGAAGACTTCATCTCCTCCTTGCTCCTCCATCGTCTAAACACCTATTTGCTACATTTATTAGTGTTTTTGGCTTATCCATCACCGAAAACACTTCTAAGCCTTCAACCATTTGGGATTTTACTTATTTCACACTTCTTGCCTTTGCTTCATCCACCAAAAGCAGCTTGTTGCTCTCTTAAGTTCTGAAAAATTTTCTAAAGAGAGAGAAGAGAGAGAGAAACTTAGTCAAGTAGGTTTTATGCATGTTTTAATGTATTTATTGGATGCATGCATAATTAGAGTACATTTTCATGCTTGTGGATTGCTGTATGCATAAATGGTTTTAATGCATGTGTGGGTAGTGATGGAAGAAGCAAATTCAGAGTTATAATAACTAGATGAAAGTTTGAAGTGAGCTAGAGTATGAGATATGCATAATTTTACTGAACATACGTTTGTATTTAAGGTATAACTTGATTTGTGACTATCTAAATTGGATGGAGTTTGATTTAAAGTAAACTAGAGACATAGAACTACATTTTTCATGGAGGAATCGAATTCCAATTATGTCCTTAAGAGTCTGAAAATTTGTCTTGAAGTTGAAATTTGTGTTTAGTCAGAGTGTGAAAATAGTTTATGGATTTTTTATTATAACTTGAATGATACTAAACAAAATTGCATGAAATTAGCTTCATTAGAAACTTAAGGCATAAAGGAATAATTTTTCAGAAGAATTTTTTGCCTAAATCCTTCATAGTCTTTGTCAAAATGACCGTAAAAGATTGACCCAAAGGTCTGTTTTGGGAAGAGCTGGAAGAAGATGGAATAAAAGGTAGTGCACGATGCTATTTGACAGTTTTGAAAATCCTTCATTCTTTTGGCTATAACTTCTTCTTCCGACTTCCAAATGACTTGATTTTTGAACCAACAAACTCATAACACATTTTTCTTCCTCTCAATAAAAACATATATCCATCTGAAGTCATTCGGGAAAGATTTGAATGATGAATTTAAGATGAAAATGAGAAAGTGAACTGGAACATTTTCATTGAACATGCTTTTAATTTGAGTACATCTTGATCTGTAGAATTTTAAATGAGTTGATTCTTAATTAAGATTGAGTAGAGTCTTATGGATACAACTTTCTTGAAGAAGTCTAATTTTAATCATGTCTCTAAGACTTTCAAAATTGGTATGGAGTTGAGTCTTGGCTTAGGCTGTAGCACTGCCAAGGATAGAAATCGTGGCCTATAGTTATTAAACAAATTGTATTGATGTAGGCCAAATTAGACTAAGGTGACTTCACCAAAGTTGTAGCCTATTCGCTTAGCTTTAAATTGGTGTCAAGTTCGTAATTTTTGGATCTTGGAATTGAGAGAAATGAGTTGTACAACTTGACTACAGGACCATGCTCTAGCCAAAATTCCAAATGTACACAGTTTGTGGTATTTTGAGCATAACTCATGGAATAATGAACCAAATTGAATGATCTTGGTATCAATAGAGACTTAAAAAATAGATGAATAATTGTCTAGAAGAAAGTGTTACATAAATACACCATTTTCTTAATCTTATTGATTATTCAAAGTTGACTCGAATGAGGTTCTTCCAACAAAAGCTAGAATAGTAAGTGAATGTATGAATTTTGGAAATTTTGAAGTACAATTGATATTTACATTAGTTTAGTAAGGAAATAACCGAGAATTAGTTATGAACATGCATCATACATATTCAGTATACATAAATGAATTCTTAATCATACACAATAGTAATTTGTTTATGTGTTAATTTTCATAGAGTAACAAATTCTAGATATTGCCGGGATTTCGAGACAATAAGCAATAAGGGAGCTTTATTGAGTAATTTAGACGGTTACACCTTACTTTGTGCTGCTTGTTGAAATTGGTTTCTGCTGATTGTGTTCTGAATTTTAGACAATGGCGTTTAATGCATATTTATATCATTGGAAGTGCTACTTACATATGAATATGATTGACTACTTGCTTTGCACATGAAATGACTTTGTTTTGGTTTTAAAACTGTTGAGTCCTAGTTGTGGGTAAATAGGCATGCCTAGTAGGGTTTGCAGCTGCTCCTGTGACACTTCAGTGTCGAGACTTCATTCTCTCCTGTGATACTTCAGTGTTGAGACTTCGGTCTCTCCTTTATAAGTCCCGTTATCCGCTTCTGCAAATGGATTAGCAGTCCTCTGATTTTGTGTTCTGATATATGTTTGATTCTAACATAAACAAAATTATATTTTGTTTTTGAAGGGTTTATACCCTCTTTTGATATTTAGCTCTGTTAACTATAAAATATGTTCTGAAATGCATTATGTCTGTTTTATTGTTAAGTCAATCTGTTAATGCATGCTTATGCTATTACATGATTCAGTATGATGAGTTATCACTTTGTATATAGATTAGTTATTATTCACTAAGCTATATGCTTAGCACGGTAGATTTGCCCCGTGTAGGTTCAGAACAAGGATTATAAAGACTGAGATGAGTCAACCGTAATGGCCAATGGAGTCTAAGTCTTGTTTTTTGATAAAATGTATTTTGAATATATTTTGGCTTGTTTATAACATGTATGCTTCCAAATTGTTGTAAGTTTTTGTAATAACTATGTTTCAAGTTGGTTTCGATTTTTGGAACAAATTTGTATTAAGCTCATGCGATATAATGTATGTTTGTTCTGAATTGCTTCCAATGGAAGATTTTTTAGTGCTATGTTTCCGTAAAATGTTTTGATTTGTTTGTACTGTCTTGTGAGACATCCACTTATCCTCCCAGGGGGTATTTGGGCGTCACATTCCAAGTGGGAGGTTGATAGGAACCACGAGGTGGAATTCCCAGTGTGGTTATAAGTTTACTGAGGGAGCTTCGGGTCTTCCCCCTCGTTGAGAGATTGATCAAAGGATAGAGTTGGTTCCTGGAACCATTCCACATTCATGAACCCTATATAGGATGTCCCCATTGGAGTTGAGGGAGCTTTGAAAGCAATTTAGTGAACTGTTGGAGGCAGAGTTCTTCCAACTGTCTACAGGCCCATATAGCGCCTGGTGCTACTCCAGAAGAAATAGGATTGAACACTTCAGATGTGCATAGACTATCAAGCTGGAACAAGGTATAATTCAAGAACAAGGATCTTGTTCCCTTAGTTCAAGATTTGATGGACAGATTGTCGAGTGCTACGATTTTCATAAAGCTAGATCTTCAAAGTAGGTATTGGAAAATGTGGATAGCTGAGAGTGATAAGCAAAAGACAATATATGTGACTTGGTATGAATCATACAAACTTTTAGTCATGCCGTTCGAAGCAATATAAGCTCTACGTGAAGATGGAGAAGTATGAGTTTACACAGCCAGGGATCAGATTCTTGGGTCACTTGGTGAGCAAGGGTCAGGTTAGGATAGATCCTAAGAAGGTGAAAGTGATAGTTGAGTGGCAAGTTCCCACGACAGTGTGAGAGGTTTTTAGAGTTTTCTCAGACTAGAAAACTGTTATAGGTGGTTTATAGTATGGTACTCGAAGAAAGCAGCGCCATTGACAGGCTTGCTAAAAAAAAGCAAAAGTGGTGTGGGCTGGTGTGTGTTAAGAGGCCTTCTAGATACTTGAAGTCGTTATCTCAACCGAACCTATGTTGAAGCTACCAGAGTTTGATCTTTCATTTGAGGTGCACACAGATGAGTCGGATAAAGCCATTAGTGAATTTGAAGTATAGGAAGATCATCTTGTAGCATTTGAAAGTCAAAAGCTCAATAGTGCAGAGCAGCGATGCTCAATGCATGAGAAGGAGATACTTATGGTGGTGCATTACCAGCAGCGGTACTCATCACATAAAAAGTAGATGCTTATGGTGGTACATTGCCTTAAGACATAACGAGTGTATTTGTTGGGAATCAAGTTCATTGTTCGTATGGACAATGTTGTTAACACGTTTTTCAGGACCCAAAAGAAGTCCGTGAAGCAAGCCCAGTGGTAGGAGTTACTTGCTAAATATGACTTTGTGTGGGAGCATAAACCAGGGAGGCACAATAACATGGCAGATCACTTGAGTCAGAAAGAGGTGTTCGCAACCCTATATGCCATTACTAGGCTGGAGTCTATCCTATGGAACATATCAAAGTTGTGGCTCCATTGGACCACATATACTATAAGTTAATCTCACAAGTTAAGGAAGGTGTTGTGCGCAGGTTTTAACTCAATGACGATGGGCTATTGATGACTTAAAGTAGTCAAGTATACGTGTCAAGTTTCGATAACTTATAGAAACAACTGTTAAAGGAGACGCACGACTCATAGTGGGCTGGTCACCTCGGAGTTTAGAGGATGATGGCGCTCTTAGCTCGTTCCAATCATTAGCTGAAGATATAAAATGACATTGAGATGTATGTCAAGACATGTCTTGTGTGTCAGTTGGATAAACTGGAGGGGAAGAAGGAAACTGGTTTGCTACAACCCTTATCTCTTCCTGAAAGATCGTTGATGTCAATTTCGATGGATTTCATTGGTGGGTTTCCAAAGGTGGACAACATGGCGACATTCATAGTGATTGTAAATCATTTCTCTAAGTATGGAATCTTCATGCCAACACCAACATTGTGTCCCTCGGATATTGTGGCAGAGTTGTTCTATAAGAATGTGGTGAAATACTTGTGAGTGCTTATGGATATTGTGTGTAACCGAGACACCAGATTTATAGGTTGATTCTGGACGTCCCTTTTCAACACGATAGTTGCAATTTGAAGTTTTCAATGGTGAATTACCCGCAAGAGGATGCCCAAACAGAGAGGATCAACAATCAACAAAGGATAAGTGATAAGTGTCCTACGATGTGCAAGTTCACAATGGAGAAGCAATAGGTGTTACATAAGGCGAGGGATAGTCTTCAAAAGGCTTTTCAACATATGAAGAAGCAAGCGGACTTATAGAGGAGACCGTTAGGGTTCGATGTGGGCAATAAGGTATTACTGAAACTTAGCCCACATATTTAAAAGAAGATCTCGATCAAGCAAGTGCATCGTAGATTGATACTAAAGTACGATGGATTGTTTGAAGTGCTGAGTAAAGTGGGGAACGTGACATACAAGTTGAAGTTGCCCGACAAATTAAAGATACATCCTATTTATCATGTTAGTTTTCTCAAAACTTATGATAAGGATACACCAGATCCGAATAGGAGTCCAGTGAAGAGAGCTCCATCGATTGTTAGATAACAATTCAAGGATCAATTAGAGAAGATCTTGGATCACTGAACAATGGGGTAGTATAAGGAGAACCGGCATATTAAGTTCTTGATCCAATGGAGGGAAAGTTGATCGTGGAAGCTACGTGAGAGAAAGATAAGACCTTTTGGCATTTCGAGGATTAAGTGAACACCTACCTTCAGACTAGTTTGACGAGGGTGTTGAATTCATCTAATTGTGGTGGTTTGTTAGCCCCTTAGCATATGAAGGCATTTCACAGCTAGCTGGAGACAGACCTTAGGTGAAAGGTTAGCTGGATCACACCTATGGCAGTGGCATGCGAAAACTCCAAGGTGACTTAGTGTTAGACCCTTAAACTCCAGAGCACTTCTCAGCGACCTCCATAATGTGCCTTAGGGGAGAGGTTCGCTGGATTCACGCATGAGGGAGGGGTACGAAAACACTAAGGCAAATGTGGACGAGTGGGATCGGACTTAGTGCAAATTTTGGTAGAGTCTTGGACCTCGTGGAGATTGACTTGACCCAAGCTAAAGATTTGACGGACTAAGGACATAGCACATGCTCGAATGGACAGACCACGACTAATGAACATGTTGTGAGAAGCGTTGGCTCAGACTAAGGTGTTATGTGGATTTCGGCGAGATCACATTGCATCATCAACGGATAAAGATCATGGGGAAATCTTGGATGATGTGGCGATAACGAAAAGTTAAAGTTACAGTGGGATTAAACATGGAGATCTTCAAGGATAAGGATGCTAGTGTCCTAATCGAATGTAAACTCTATCCTTCTGTTATCCTATCTTATTAGTTAGAGTCCTATTTGGATGGGGGTGTCATCTAATTGGTCCACATAATGTAATCTGATAGAGATAGATGTGATCTTAGCACGATCTTAAGTAGTTCAGTTTGAGTGGGATTGGATAGCTCAGATTGAGTGGGATTCTGAATGTAACTTGACTTCCAAGTTAAGAGGCCTATATATAGCTCATTCGAGCTTTGCTCTCAACTCATTCAGAGGGAGAGCATTCATTTTATTCTTTTGAGGAAAAGTAATATAAAAGTTGGTTTAGCCATATCTCTGTTGTTCCTTTGTTACCTATCTTTCCTTATTGCTTTCTTAAGCATTGTTTCTTCAAGTGTGCAAGTGAAACACTTCGAGAGTGTGTTGAGGGCTGAGTCTTACTTAAGCGGACCTAAGTGAGACTACCGTGTAAAGAGTGTTGGCGATAGAATTCGGTGAAAGTTCGAGTCCCAAGGTAACCTTTGTAAGAATAGGTATCAAAGCCTAATTTCGAGATGGTTTTAGGCAACTTGACAGAATGAGTGACTAAGGTTGAAGCACTCATTGGGCCTATTCCTCAAGGGGAGGAAGAGGTCACACCTCACAATACCCGGTTTGAGATGTTGGAGGCATGGATCCAACAGTTGCAGCAACAAATGGCAAAGATGTTAAAGGCACAAAAGGAGGCGCAGTTAGAGATCACTGTGCTAAGGCATGCTGTTACAACTCTTAATATCGAGTGGGTTGAGAGCTCCACACCACTACTTTCATCCGTGAAGGTACGTGAACCAAGGGTGTTCGAAGGCGTGCGGGATGCCAAGGTGTTAGAGAATTTCTTGTGAGATATGGAGCAATACTTTGCGGCTACGAGGTTACTTGATGCTGAGAAGGTCAATGTGACGGCCATGTACTTGGATGGGGATGCCAAGCTTTGGTGGAGGACGAGGACCTCTGCAGAGATCAATGCAGGTAGGACTCTCGTGGAATAGTGGGTGTAGATGAAGAAGGAGCTCAAAGATCAGTTCCTTCCAATAAATACTTCTTGGCTAGCTAAAGATGCCTTGAAGAAGCTCAAGTAGGATGGATCAGTAAAAGATTATGTGAAATCGTTTAGTTCTCTAATGTTGGATATTGAAAATATGTTAGACGAGGACAAGCTCTTTAATTTCCTATCTGGATTACAACCGTGGGCTCAAATGGAGCTACGGATGCAAAATGTGAAGGACGTGTTTGGTGCAATTGCGGCTGCTGATGCCTTAGTGAAATTTCGTATGGCGAAAGACTTTAAAGCGAGATCTTCAAATTCTTTCAAGGGCAAAGGCCATGCTCAACAGGAGAAAACCGAGGGGAAGAAGAAGAAAGACTCAAAAAAGGGGTATTTCAAGGGAAATGGCAAGCAAAATGGAGGCTCGAAGAATGGGGAGATGTCCTCAAAAAAGGGCAAGGTTGCTTGTTACTTGTGCGGCGGTCCGCACTTTGCCAGAGAGTGCCCAAGGAAGGAGAAGCTGAATGCCCTAATTGTCGAAGAAGAGGGTGAATCTTCAGAAGATGCAGCACTAAATCTGGTCGCCTTGCTGAATGCGATTAGTAGTGGGTCCATTCCCTTTGATAAACTAATATACGTGGGAGTACAAGTTGGGGAGAAAGACGTGACCGCAATGTTAAATACGGGTGCAACCCACAGTTTTCTAGCAGAAAAGATGGTTCGGAAGTTAGGCATAAAGGTGTCTGGTGCCTCGATGAAGATTAAAAGCCCTGCGGGGAAGGCACAAGCAGTTGCGGGAATTGCTTACAATGTTCCAGTCAAAATTGGAAGTTGGGGTGCCAAGATGAATTTCATCATCATACCGTTGGAAGACTTCAAGTTGATATTGGGGGTTGATTTCCTTAAAACAGCAAAGGTGGTGTTGTATCGGAGTTTAGGAGGTATGATGCTGATGAATGATCAAAATTCCTTCTACATGAATTGTTGTAGGTTCGATGGTGGAACGACAAATGCTAAAACTTCAGTAGGACATGTTTCGGCCATGAGCATCGAGAAATTAGAGATCTTCGAGGAGAAGGATACTAATGTCCTAGTCGAATGTAAACTCTATCCTTCTGTTATCCTATCTTATCAATTAGATTCCTATTTGGATGGGGATGTCATCCAATTGGTCCACGTGATGTAATCTGATAGAAATAGATGTGATCTTAGCACGATCTTAAGTAGTTCAGTTTGAATGGGATTAGGTAGTTCAGATTGAGTGGGATTCTGAATGTAACTTGACTTCCAAGTCAAAAGGCCTATATATATTTCATTCGAACTTTGCTCTCAACTCATTCAGAGGGAGAGCATTCCTTTTATTCTTTTGAGGGAAAGTAATATAAAGGTTGGTTTAACCATATCTCTATAGTTCCTTTATTGCCTATCTTTCCTTATTGCTTTCTTAAGCATTGTTTCTTCGAGTGTGCAAGTTAAACACTTCGAGGGTGTGTTGAGGGCTGAGTCTTGCTTAAGCGAACCTAAGTGAGACTACCGTGCAAAGGGTGTTAGCGATAGAATTCGGTGAAAGTTCAAGTCCCAAGGTAACCTTTGTATCACTTAGCAAGTTAGATCATGCATGGTATGAGTTTTAGTAGAGTTTCAGACCTTGTGCGAGCTAACATTGCTAATACTAAGTTATTGATAGACAAAGGACTTAGTGGTTGATCAAATAGACGAACTATGACTAATGGACATGACATACGTAAGCATCAGATCGGACCAGTATGCTATGATTGACTTTGGCTTGGATGACTCATCATAAATGGATACAGATCATGGGGAGATTTTTGATGATGAGGAGGATCATCTAATGATATTGGACATCTTTATAGATAGGGATGGATCATGTGAAATATTTTATCTTGTTAGTTAGGATGTAAATAGACCTTATTGGATAGAGTCCTGTTTATATAGGGATGTTATCTTATCGGATAATGACGTAATCTGATAAAATGAGATGTGATCATGGGTAGTAAAGATATGTTAGGATTCTAACCTATTCACCAACCCTTGATGCCTATATACAGCTCATTTACGCCTTACTTATATAGAGTGATACAAAGAGATTGAGAGAGCATCATTTGTTTACTTTGAAGGAAGCAATAAAGGTAACACTATTATTGTACCTCTTTCTTGCTTTATCGTAGCTTTGAATATTCTATTGCTTCCTAGTTTCTTGCAAGTGTGAGAGTTAATCATTGCAAGGGTCGTAAGGCATTCGGGAATAAGAATGTTGGTCGAAGATTACGTGGGAAAGTTAAGTCTTACTTAAATAGACCTAAGTAAGGTTGTCGTGTCATAGAGTAGGCGCAACTTGCGGATAAGTTCGGTGCTTAAGAAAACCTTTTTAACAAAAGCCCTTGAACAACTAGTAAAAGTCACTCCTTCGAATTACTTAAACAACCTCTTTATAAAAACTACAAGAGAAAGATTGCGTACATCGATGACCTTTCTTAAACTCTCGCAAAGTGGAGAGCCTTATGCACTAGATACATTAACTTTTTTATTTTTATGAATGCAAAACTATTTTTCTATATTGATGCTAAATTGCCTTCTAAAATTATTCCAATTAATGGAGTAAATCCTACAGATGGCAAATGGGTTGAGTTAAGGCTAGGCGACCTCTGACTCAATCCTTTTAAAAATGTAATACGAGTTCAATATATTATGAGTGTTTATTTTGAGTTAGAATTTCTAAAATTTAATTATTTTTTAAGTTAACATTCTTAAATTTGAGATGATATTATTTATTATTGAGCGAAATCAAATTCAATTGTCTATCATATTGCTAAGAGAATAAAAAAATTTTTGAAAAATATAAATTCAAATCTTGACAAGAAAAATTAGTATTAATTAAAAAATTCAAATAGATGATTAGACAAAAATTGAAATGTAATAAAAATTAGAAACATAAATTAAATAGAACTTACCAATCCTCAATAAAAGAGGAGACTTATCATTATACATTTGAACAAAAATCAAAATAAGGTCAAGTTACAGCCTTAAAAGCAACATTTTGTAGGGACCATGATATATGCCTTAAAGATCAAGCCAAATAAAAGCAAAAACATCCAAGAAAACTACTTGTTCCCCTATGGTGGGGACTGGAAACTCAAGTCGATTTTTAAGACCATAAGGTGAGTTGAAACATAATCCACCACAATTCACCCAAACTTATGTATATATTGCAAGGTGGTATAATCAAATTCCAAAACACGTTTTGTATGAACCTAAGGTTATGTTTGGTTAGACATAAGGTTTTTAATGGAATGAAATAGAATATAATGATTATAATGAAATAGAATGTAAATTGATGTAATATTAAAAAAATTGTTAGTTGAGAAGGACGAAATGGTTCATTATGTAATATAGTAAAATATTATTTGAAAGAAGAGTTTATAATGTAATATAGTGAAAATTTGTTTATCATTTTACATTTCATCGTAAACTTTCCAAATTGAAGGATTTTTATTTTTACTGTTTAGGATGAAATGAAATATAACATGAAACCTTCCTTTTCCATCTCATTCCGTTATAAACATTCATCTCAAAAGAAGAAACAATATTATATTCCATTAATAATATTTCAACCAAATATAACCTAACAAAACTTCATATCATACAAATTACATTAATTAATTGGCCATTATGACGCCGTACGAAGAAGAGCTTGAAAGCACACTTTTAACAGAAAGAACCAATTTTTTAAAATCTGGATTGAAACAATCGACCAAAAAGAGTATAAACCGTTTGAATGTCCATTTCGTTGTATTTGATAATTTGTTTATATAGAAACCGACAGTTTATAGATTATAGTAAATCAGTCAGTTTTATATACGTAAACTTAAAAACTCAGCCATCTTGTCTTCTCACTTCTCTTCGTTTCCTTTTATGGGTAAAGCACAGGAATTGTAAAGTCAGAAACTTTGACAGTTTTCACAGAAATCAAATGGTCCATCAATGTATTGAAAGCATCTGGGTATGTTGGTTCTTTCGTATCTTTTTCATCCTTTTTTTTCCCCCTTTTCAAATAAAGCTCTGGTTTAACCGTCTAAAACTGCAGTGGCGGAGCTTGCAACTTGGATTTGCGAGCAATTGCGTGAAGATAGTGAAAGGCGAAAAGGGCAGTTGTCCATGTTATTTCTGGATGAAATGCAAATTCTAGATGTCAATCCATGCTTCTCTAGAGTTCAAGTTTGTTCAGTCTACTGTTCAAATATGTTAAGCAAAAATAGTGATTTGGATGAAAGGAGTTCAGAGAAAAGGGATTACTTTACAACTTACAAGAGTCCCCTCGTCATCACTATTTTTGCTTGTGAGATATAGCTCATTTACAGTAGCTGTGTTATAAGATGGGGTTAACAGTTATGGCTGCGTTAGTCTGCAATATTTTCTTGTCGCCTTTGTTTGTGTTTATATGATTTGTGTAACTCTGCTCTGCCTGTGGTGAGAAGTCAATTATACACAGTCGGTCCCAAGCTCGGACAAAGGAGGAGGGCAAACTGCAACATGATGTTTGATGTTCTTAATTTATCTGAACACCATTGTAGGGACTTCCATCAACAATAGGAAGACTATAATTCGAAATGTACAATGTATTCATATTATTAGAAAATGGTCTATGACACTTGATACTTAAAGGAGATTAGCGACAACCAAGTTTATTCTAATTTTTACTCCTTAATTATTATATATTAATTTATTACGTATTAAACTTTTAAATTTTAAACATCTGCTTTAACCGGCTTTATATTATGTTTTTTAAAACATTAGAAAGAACATTTTTATATCTTTTCTCACTTTCATTTTTCTACTGTTGTTCCAGTTTTGGGTGCAATCTGTCCATTGTCTAAATGGATTGGGCTATTTGATTAAATCTACTGATTCCTAAAGTTCTCATTAAATCCAACAGAAGTCATGAAACTCTTTTCTCCTTTTTTTTTTGGTCGTTTTTGATCCTACGAGGAAATCTCATTTTCGGAGAGGTTTGACATGTCCTTTGCATAAGTAATTTGTCGTCTTGCTTGATCAAGACAGGTAAGTTCAATATAATGTAGTAGAGTAACGAACTAAGAGGGTGATTAGTTGGTGGATTGGAGAAGGGGTTAATAAATAAGGAATAAAAAGTGAGTAGTTGGTTATTAATTATTATTATAGGGGCAATGGTTTGATATCTCACTTTTGGGGAATCCTCCATACCTTCTATTTAGTAGAGGAATAAAACTCATTCCTTAGTGTTGACTTTTTTAAAAATATTTTAAATACTAATTAATTAATTAAAATAATATTATTAATCAATTAGGTACAATATAATTAATTAAAATATAATTCAGTCATTAATTAAAATAATATTTAGTTATAATATAATATAATATAATATAATATAATTAATTAACTAATTACAATATAATTAAGTAAAATATAATTCATTCATTCATTAATTAAAATAAAATTAATTAAAATATAATTCATTCATTAATTAAAATATAACTAATAAAAATATAATTATTCATTAATTAAAATATTGTAATTAATTAATTAATTACAAGATTAAAATATAATTCATTCATTAATTAAAATATATTTATTAATTAGTTAATTAAAATATAATTAATTAAAATATTATTATCAATTAATTGCATTATAATTAATTAAAAATAAAATTTATTTCTTAGTACTTTTTACAAACCAACCACTAATAATAATAATGGTAATCAGTCCTTCCTCTTAACTAACTATCATAATTATAATGATAATATCCTTTCTCATTCCTCAATATATTCGTTCTTATTCTTCTTAACATTCTCCCTTGCAAATCAACCGCCCTCTAACGCTCTTCTAATCCTTTGAAAGCTAGTTTTAGGTTTAAGATATGCTGCATAAATCTTGAAATATACATAATAACCCATAAATTATTGTCATTTTAGTTAATAATTTAATAGATAAATAGACAAAAGAAAATTCATTATTTAGATTAATATCACATGATAAATTTTTAAAACTCATGAATGGGGAGAGATTTCAATAAGAATGGTAATAAGTTTGAGCTTTTATAGTCTAGGGTTTACGATTTTAGAGTTTAGGATTTAAAGTTTAGAGTTTTAATTTATCAAATTTCAAATATTTTGTATCATTTCACTCATCAAATAAAAAGATATTATTGTTGTCAATTTGGAATTTTTTATTGAAATAATAACATTTCTGCTAATTGATACGAGTTATTTTGTATTAGGATAAATCAATAATAACAATAACTTCTCAATATAAATTTTACTAAGATGCGAAATCTAGGGAGGTTCAAAAGCACGTAGTCTTATTCTTAACTAATAGAAATGTTATTTCTGATAGATCGATAGGAAACGAAAAGGTTTCTTTTTAATCAATTTGAAAAAAAATAGTCAAATACATAAACAAATAACTACATAAATAAAAGTAACTAAATAAATAAACATATAAGCAATAAAACAAGCAAGCAATTGAAAGAGACAAATATATGAAATAAATAAATAAAACAAAATATGAAATATAAGCCAAGTCTTCAGTAAGCTCTAGTAATGATCATATCACACTTGATCATCTCCTCTCAATTCTTCTTAGGTCTTCCTTACCTTATCTTAGAGTCCTTAACTACAATCTTTTTGCATCTTCTTACTAGAGTATCAAGATGTCGTCTATTAACGTATGTGAACCACTTAAGCCTTATCTCTCCTAATTTACCATTAATGTTAGTCACTCACAACTTGTCCTTTACCACTATATTCTTGACCTTATCTCTTCTTATAAGGTTATACATTCAATATAGCATTCTCATCTCCACTATCATTAATTTATGACTATGCAACTGTTTGATGGGCGAACACTATGCCCTATTGAGCATGATCGACCTAATTGTTAAATATTACAATTTACGTTTTAGCTTGAGTGGTATCTTCTTAGTACATAAAACTCTTTACACGATCCTCCATTTAAGTCATTTTAATTTGATACGGTAAAATGTATCATCATCTATCTAGCAATTGCTTTGCATGATGGATCAAAGGTACTTAAAACAATCGTTTTCTGGTGCAACTTCTAAATCAATCTTTATCTCTATATCAAATGCAATCATGTGACCTAAAAAGTTACACTCTAAGCATTTAATCATAGTCCTACTCAATTTAAAACCCTTCGACTCTAGCTTGACATTAATAGCCTCTTTTATTTTATCCACTAAAATAACTTCATTAACAAATGACACACACCAAAGAATGTCTCTTTAGATACTCTTAGTAAACTCGTCCATAATTATTGAAACAAGAAGTGGCTTAACAAGAATCCTTAGTGTAGTTTGATATTGATAGAAAAATGCTTTGTATTTCGTATTGTCATTCTTACTATAATCTTAACACTTTGTACATATTACTAATAACTCGTATAACTCCCTTAACTTCTAAACATCTCTACATGACTTCCCTAGGTACCCTATCTAAGCCTTCTCAAAGTTAACGAAAATCACGTGCAAGTCCCTCTCTTTGTCCTTATGATATTTCATTAATCGTTTAACGAAGTGTACTATCATGGACCTCCTGGACATCAAACCAATTTGATTTTTTGAGATAGGTACACCCTTTCTCATTATCTTCTTAATTACCCTCTTTTACAATTGCATGGTGTGGCCAAGTAGTTTGATATCTCTATCGTTGTTACAAGTTTATAGCTTTGGACGTCACCTTTATATTAATATGTTAAGTCTCCACTTATCTAACATTTTAGTGGACTTAAAGATCATATTAAAAAGTTTAGCTAACCAAGTAAGACCCTCGTCTCCTAAGCTCTTCCTCACCTGTATAGGGAACTCATTAGGTTCTACTACCTTTCCACTCTCATCTTCCTCAATTCTCTTTTAATTTTTTCTTTCATGATTTGTTGGCAACAAGTGAAGGTACGATATTGTTAGTTTCTGATCATGCATCTCATACATAATATATATCAAATATACGTAGTGGAAATAAAATAGAACCTCAAAAACCAAATTTATTCATACATATATATATAGAAAAACGAAAACATGAAATATAAGATATTTACATACTTTTCTGACGATCTCCTTTGTTCTTTAATTTTCTCCGCATTGGGTTGTCGTAAACCACAATGATTAATGCAGACCGTCTCCAATGAAAGTCCACACAAAGATAGAAGGATGAAATCTCACTAGGAGATGGCTAAAAGTTTCATCTCCATTATTTGCACCATTTGGCCTTCCGTAACTCTATCACTAATAGAAAGTTATGAGAAGTTAATTGTCATAAATAGCATGCATTAATGGAAGTTATGGGAAGTTAATGACCATGAATAACATACATTAATGGAAGCCAACAACACTTATTTCTAATCCATTCTATGAAACTTTTTCTACCACGATCATATCGTAATACAATCTTGAAACACTCTCTCATATATTGAATCACTATTCAAGACCATTTTACTCATCCTTCATGTCTCCTATGTGTGTGACCCATTAGGTTCACGGTTATGTTGGCCACTTGAGTTAATGCTTAATTCAAGTAAGTAAATAGCGGTATCTAGCAACACTTCGTGACCCCCAATTGACTGGAAATTCAGTGGTTTGACTAAGAATCCTTTCATAAGTAATATTGCCATGAATTTGTCCTTTCACCAACTATACCCCACTTGGTTTAGAGTATGGTCAAAGTTTCAACTCCCACTAGACTGACTACGTCATATCTGGTCCAACTGTTATTAGATCTTGTCCTAAAGATCCCATTATTCTTTATATCATTGAAGACTCTCTTCATGGCACAAATCTGCTTTGGCTAGAGACTCCCAATTAATGACCCCGATAAGAGATTGTGGGTATCATCTCCTTCTATTAGGATTGGTAAATCCTTTATTAGCTACTCAGTTACCTCTGAATACCTCAAACTGTAACCAATCACCACATTATAAGTAACCCCTGAAAGACATCAACAAATGGAGTCAAAACATAAGAACATTATTCGAGATATCCTTAAGCATCTCAAGTCAAAGGGTATTTGCATCATTGCTATGATGAGACTATTCTTGACAATGGAATAGAATATGCATATGATTGTCTCGTAGTAGGTCAATTCAATGTACTTACTACCCTTAGTAAGCATCTATATGTTAACTTTAAACAACTCATGTCTACAACTTATGAGATCTACTGCTTGATCTAATCAAGGAACATAACATACGCTAGTCTATCTGGATTAATGAAATCCCATCTCGTTAATCCTATGACTAAGGAAAGTTTAGATACTAACATAATTACACATGATAGAAATATTATTATCATGATCTTATCGTTATTTCCTCCATGCTATGTTTTGTATCAAGAACTTTATTAAATGAATTTAAGATCAACATCAAATCCACAAACTTATAAACATCGAAGTAATGAAAAATTTCTTTATTAATCATAAAAAGATTTGTACAATATATAAGTGCTAAAGGTGATTGTCTTTAGGGTCCCTAATAGATATTTCTCATAAGTGCTAAGATTACCCAAAAATTGTTGTCCTCTCCACCTTCATTAAAAAAGCTACAGAAGTATCTTTATTATCTTCTCTTGATATTATTTTCGTCTACGAGCACTTATCTTGCTTCATCCTTTTTACAACTAACTTGATGTAAGTCTTTTATCTTCCATTTCCTAGCTCTTGCCAAGTTAAATATATCATTTTCTTCATCCTTACTTTCCAATCATTGATATAAATTCTTTTAGGCTCTACTTTTAGCTTCCAAGACTATCTTCCTCACCACTTTGTTTGCCAACTTGTAAATATATTTACTAACTACTTTTACTTGTGTTGTTATCTAATAAAGCTTTATAGGTGACTTTCTTGATTTTCACCATATTTTTATGCCTTCATTCTATGACCACAACTCCTTACTACCTTTAGGCTCTTTAGAAACTCTCATGATCTCCTTAGCAACATTCCTTAAAAGAGTTGCTGCTACCTCCCACGTCTACTTAAATCTCCTTCGAGTTTCCATTCTCTTATAGGTATTACACTATCTCTAAATTGCTCCACAATGTCCCCTTTTAGATTTCACCATCTAACTCTAGTGCACTTTTGATAACTGCTCTTCTTTCTCCAATCCTTAATTATAAGAACCATGACTAACAATCTGTGGTGAGTTGACAAGCATGCATTAGGTATCAATTACACTTCTTACAACTTGGTCGATCAGTTCGCCTTATAAGAAAGTGGTTGATCTGAGTCTTCCTAGTTCTGTTACTAAAAGTCACCAAGTGCTCCTCTTCGATGAAAATGAGTTGGCTATCACTAAATCAAATGCTACCTAAAAATCTAACAAAATTCTCATATTTATTATTCTTATCCTTGTACTCGAAACCCTGATGAGCACAAGAATACCCATCTGAGTTCGCTCTTATATGACCATTAAAGTATCCTTCTATAATAATTTTCTCGTTAGGGAGAATTTGTTGAATCGTCTCATCTAACTCTTCTCATAATTGACATTTAAGTTATTCTTCTAACCTTATTTCGGGTGCATAAGTATATTGAAAACAATATCTTTCACCATAATTTTTAAGGATAAAATCATACCATTAATGTTCTTTATCCCTACAACATGATGTACAAGCTTATTAACAACCAAAATACCTATACCATTTCATTGACTTGAAAACCTTGAATACTAAAATTTGAATCCATTGACCTCTTGTGCTTTAGCCCCCACTCACCTTGTCTCATAGATGCACGTAACATAAATCTTATATTTATCTAAAATTTCCATTAATTTCAATAACTTCTTTGTAAGAGTCCTGATGTTCCAAGAACTATCTGCAAGTTGTCAACAACTTATATCCTCTTGTGAATTATAAAATTTGAGTCTAAAATCACTTAATAAAATTTTAAAATTTACGAATAAGGAGAGACTTTATTAAAAATAGTAATAAATAGGACCTATTTTTTAACCATTAAACTTTGAACATAAATTTTATTTTATTAAATAAAATGAACCTATTTTATCAATTCTAAAATTTTCATTGTTTACTTATTTAATGAAATGATAACATTTTTATTAATTGATCCGAGATAATCAAAATGAGTTGTAAAGCTTTAATCTAAAATAAACCTAGAACTTGGAAAAAGAAGTTTTCAGCTTTAATTTGGCTTGAATCTTAATTAAATTATGCTTCAATTATTACCATTGAATCAAATTATGTTGTTTTGGCTTTGCCAAACTTGTTTAGATTTTTATACAATTGGAGTTTAGTCACACGAACAACACATATTTGTTTTTATCAGTGTTTTAAAAATTAGACTGAAAGTTAAACTGGTAAGATAAGATGTTTAAGGTTTAAAAGGTTCAACCAATATTAGACTATCATAAAGTTGGATAAAAATCAAATAAAATTTAAAAGTTTAAAACATGATTTACATAAATTATCCTTATTTAATGAAGAATTTAAAATTTAATTGAATAATGATATAATTAAATAAAAATTAATTAATTAATTTCAGTTTAAAATAAACTAAACTAAAAAATTTAAAAGTGAATCAAAAATTTAACGGCGCAGGTGAAGCAGTCAAACCGATTTAGGCAGCGCTTGGTTTATAGAAGAGAATGGGAATGGGAATGAGAATGAATATAGGGAGAAATGAGAATGGATAAAATCATTATAATTATGATAGTTGATCAAGATGAAGTAATGATTACCATTACCATTGATAGTGGTTAGTTTGTAAAAAATATAGTAATTAGTTAATTTCAAAATGAATTATATTTTAATTAATAAATGAATTATACTTTAATTAATTACAATATTTTAATTAATGAATGAATTATATTTTAATTAATTATATTGAAATTAATAAATCAATAATAATAATTTAATTAATGAATAGTTATATTTTAATTAAATATAATGTAATTAAATAAATAATAATAATAATTAAATATAATGTAATTAAATAATAATAATATTTTAATTAATTATATTGTAATTAATTAATTAACTAATTATAATATTTTAATTAATGAATAATAATATTTTAATTAATTAATAGTTATATTTTAATTAGTTATATTCTAATTAATAGTAATATTTTAATTAAATATAATGTAATTAATTAAGTAATAATAATAATTTAATTAATTATAATGTAATTAATTAATTAATTATAATATTTTAATTAATAAATAGTTATATTTTAATCAATAATAATATTTTAATTAAATATAATGTAATGTAATTAAATAATAACATTTTAAATAATTATATTGTAATTAATTATTTATTTACAACATTAAATTAATTAATAATTATATTTTAATTAATTAAGTAATTATAATATTTTAATTAATTATAGTATAATTAATTATTTAATTGGTTTCATCATAAATTTGATTATTGAAATTAAAGCTCTACTTATGAAATTATTTGGCTCCTAATTACCTTTTATTTATCTTCTATATATAAAAAATTAAAAACATATCAGTCACTTTCATTCCTCTCTTCCATTCTTCTGGATTATAAGAGAAATGGAGGATTGTCCAAAATAAATGAATGAAACTCTTAAGTCTTTAATGATAGGTTTATACAAAATATTAATTTTTATTCTATTCCCATACTTCTTTTTTTATACCCTCAAATAAGTACCCTCTTAGTTATTTTATTTAATTTAAATAAGTACCCTCTTAGTTATTTTATTTAATTTTTGTGGGATGGGAGGTCGGAGGATGAGCGCCGCACAAAAAGGTGCACCGGTGGGTTTCTTTTGTCCAGTATCTTTGGGTAAATCGACAAGCGCCTTCATTAAACTGTTGTCGTTTTTGTTGTCCGGAAGCTTTTTATTTTGTTTTGTCGTTCTTTTTCATTTTCCACGTTGGCCAGGAGCTGGTCTCCTTTAGTTTTTGTAACGTAGACAGACAAGAACATTTAAGATATTAAAAGATTCGCATTTTTTTCCATTTTTAAGAACCAAAAATTATACTTGTAATTATTCCGGTTACCATCGTTATGGTGGACTAATAAGGTTGGTTTGAAAAAATTGCGGTGGTTAATAACATGCTAAAATAATAAATATTTATGTGTTTAAGATTGCTCTTTTAGTAATTGCTAAAACGTGTAAATTAGTGTTTAGTAAGTGCGTTGTTGAAAAGAGATAAAATGACTATTAAAAGTATTTATTTAATAAATTATTAATTAATGTATAAATAATTAAAATATATATTATTAGTTATATAAATTTAAAATTATAAATAATAAAATATATAACATATCTATCGTTATTTTTTCTCGATATGTGCTTATTTATATTATTGAAAAATGATAATTTAATTACAATTTCATAGTAACAACATGTCATAGGAATATTTCATAAATTTAGGTACCTCTAATATTATAAATAGTAAAATATTAAATTAACATAAAGAAAATAAAAATTGGGAATAAACTATTTGATAAAGTGCAATTATTCTATTAGTTGAAGGTATGATAAAAAATAATAATTATCATAAGGCTACTAATAAAAAGTAGAATTTCTACCGCAAAAGTATTTTCCTACTGCAATTCTCTTTCTAATAATTGATTTTTGCGGTGACAGTGCACTTTGTTCCAATCTTCAGTTGCTCGCCCACAGATTCAAACACTTGATTGCGTTTGCAAAATACGATGGATAAGTACTTATCCTCATCATATTGTAGATTCAAACGTAGTAATAAGTCCAAGTCGATTCTTATACAGCTGTGAATATTGTAAAATTAAAATAAAATGATTAAATATAAAAAATGATTAATTAATATTGTACAAAATAAGTAATATTTTTAAAATATGATAAGCGAAATAAAAAGGTCATTCCACGTGATCTAATGTAATGATTTTGGAAGAAAGTAGAACATGGTGACATGTTGTCGTGATATACAAAAATTCAGAATTGATAGCCTTCCGAACTCGACAAAAGAAGAAGAGAAAGAGGTTGCGGGGGCCTTAAAGAAACATATCTAGAATATTCTTCACACATCAATTTTTTATTTATGAATAAACTCCTATCTGTGTCGTATATTAATTATTAATTTGTTAATATATTCTATTTAAAAGAATTATTGCGCACCTTTTAAAAATTGAGGATTGTATAATACCAGCCAGAGCAAATTTTAAATCTTAGAACTGGTGGATGTTGTGGGAGATGTGACAAGTCCATGGAGGACGATGTAGCACGCACGCACTCAAACAAAAATTATGACTTCAGTCTGGAAATTTGCCACAGCTTTATAAGACCATTTAAATAATTAAAAAAACTTTAATCTTAATGTTTAGATTTTAAGTTACAAGGCATTCAATTTGAATTACAATACTTTTAAAACATTTAAAAGTCAATATTTTACCTAATATTTTGCGACTTCGAGTTTTTTAACTGATGTACATCAATCAGAATTTTTTTTTTTAAAGGGGGAATCAGAAATATTAATACCTACTCTTTAATTCCAGTGGTTAATGATACATATAAGTATGATGATATAAGGTTATGCCGCTCTTTTATGTAGATCATTATTATCGGTAGCACTTTGCTATGACTTTTTACTATCGTTCGACTGTTATTGAGACTTTTGCTTTTATTCAATACATAATAACTGAGGCTATTTTTGGTTGGTTAATCCGATCAATTCATCTTTTACAATCAACCAACATTTATCTAATCTAATTCAAGACCCGGTCAATAAACACTACATTAGTCATGAAAAGACTCTTATGTCAAAATTGACCCATCCACCATTTCACTACTATCTATTTTCCTTGAATGCTACATGCAAAAATTTACAACAATTTAGAGAATAGATGGGAATGATGGAATCTATGAACACATACAACAACGTAAATGAGTCAAGCTAGAGTGGCCCACAGCATGGCCAACCTGTGGCCTTGGCTATGGACCGATGGTCCACGGGCGATCAGTGGATGGTCGACCGCTAGTCCGACCATGGTTTATCTGTAACCCACCTATAGCCCGGACCAAAAACGAGTCAGGCTGGGTCGATTTAGGTTATGCAGGCCGAATTTGACATGCCTAAATACATAAGATTCTATTAAAGAAAAAGAATCTTAATGATTTATTGGGCAGGATGGAGAAACAAACTAAGAAACAATCTATTAAATTTGAATCACAATGTTTTCAAAACATTTAAGACAGACTTTAAATAGATAAAAAATTTAACGAAATTAACTCTCCCTATTAATTAAATGTTATATGTTAATACGACTTTTTTTTTCAAAAGGAAAAATACAACATTATCACATTGGATGGCGATAAATAACGCCTTGTCGATCCTTTCGGACAAAGTCCTTCGTTGCTAGTGGCGGCTCCCTTAGAACATGCAATCCTGGGCATGCATGTAAGTCTGCACTCTGATCGGCTTCCCTATGAACGTGTTGAATTTGAACGTCCTAAGCTCTCCACAATAAAGCCTGAGTATCCTGCACAAAAAATTGAGACTCAGTCAGAGGCAGGGAGGAAGAAGATAGAATGTTGATAACCTCTAATGAGTCTACTTTGAGTACGAGACGGTGATATCCAAGGTCCCAGGCCAATTAGAGACCATCCTGCACCCCCCAAAGTTCAGCATTTAAGGGTGAACATCCATCGAGATGCCGCATAAAGCCACCCCTCCATTGGCTTGTAGGGTCCCTTAATAACCCACCGAAAGTTGCAATATTCAACTCGTGAAGAATCGCTCCATCTATGTTCAATTTGACTCAGCCTTCAGATGGTGGCTTCCATCCAATAAGGTTTCCAAAAGGCTTGCCTTGCAGCCCAATAACTCGACCAGTCATTGCTCGTGTCGTAACAATCCACTATACGTAGTCCAAAACAATTATGTGGCCTAACACTGGCCATTAAAAATTAGTTTCAAAGAGACTCCTGTTTCTCCACTGCCATAAGTGCTAGGAAGAAATCCCATATATTCTTGCCCATTCCTTCATTAGCCTTTGATCAGCTTTAGTCAGATTAAAGATTGACCACTGCACTTCGTCCTGTTGAAAGAATAGTTGATCTTGCCTCACTGAGGGAAAGTTAAATCAGAAAGCTTTCACTCTGTAACAATCTCAAAGTGCATGCAAGGTGGTCTCTTCAAGACCACAAAAGGAGCAGCTAGGATCTGTAGATAAATGACGAGCAACTCGTTGTTGGTTAGTTACCAGCTTCCATTAATACCGCATTTTAATAAAGGAACTTAATGCCATCCTCTGCTCTGACCAAAGTTAGGCTTTAAGCAAGTTGCTGAAATCAATTAATTTGGTAGCTCAAAAAGGCGTTTATAGTTGAGCTTAATCAATTAACTTAGAAGCTAAAAAAGCCTATTTCATCCACCGGTTATATGTATATCTCTATTCATTAAATCCCTGATGGGACTTGGTAGTTGGGAGGGACTCGCATATACATTAATAGATCGAAGTTGTCATTCAATATTAAAATTTTCATTTTACATATAATAATATCATATTATTTATTTATTTTATACATAAATAATGATAATAATATTATCATTTTTGCAAGATAAAATGATTTAAGAAGCACCATGAAATAACAAAAGAGAAATATATATTAATAACTATAATATAACATATTTTTGACACTTAAATAGTCTATACTATTTAATCTATAGTAATGACATAAGATTTTTTGGTCGGTCTTACTAATCGTGTAGAAAGTAAATTATGAGAAGACTAATACTAACTCTGAAAAGATTAAGTCTCCAATGACTAATGAAGCTTTTAACACCATTAAGGCATTAATTACATCGTGAACCAAAGCATATCTCGTTGGTCAAGAACTCGATCAGCCCGATGACGAATGTTAGACGCTGACGAGGAGCTTTCAGTTTTTCCGCAAGAGTACATCTGCATTTAGTTGCAAGACACTAACGCACAATAGCCAACCACCACTGCCAATCTAGGATATTTTCCGTTAAAAAATTTAACGGATGTCTATTCGTTAGCAACAGCTGCTGTATATTATAACAAGTTTTTACAATTACAATTGTTTACGAGTAAACAACGTTACACATTGACCAGGAGCGTTGAGTTTTTCCAAAAGAGGAAAGAATCGCTTAGCTGGCATTTAATTACTAGACACTAATACACACCAGCCAACCACCAACTACCAGTCTAATTACTAGACACTAATACACACCAGCCAACCACCAACTACCAGTCTAGGATATTTTCCGTTAACAAAATTTAACGGAAGTCTACTCGATAGCAACAGCTGCTGTATATTATGCAAAGTTTTTACAATTACAATTGTTTACCAAAAATAATGAAGTTTCACCCTCTCCTGACTTGTGGTTTGACTTTTGATGGTTGCTCACACTGCTCTAGTCATGCTGTGTTGCCTCTCTAGTCATGCTGCGTCAGCTTCCTTTCCAGCATTCATAATTTTAAAACTTACCTATAATAGAATGTGGTAAGGTCTACCATAATAGAACGCATTAAACATACTAATATTAATTGATCTAAATATAATATATGTTTTTAAATTATTAAATAGTTTATAAAAATATATAATTATATTAAGGAGAGGGTTTATATATTTTTATAAACTATTTAATATATATATATATATATATCTAATTTTTAATTTATTAAAAATGAGTTTCCAAACATTTTTAATTTTTAAATTTAAAAATATATGTTATTCTGGTGGTACAAGTAAGAAAACAAGTGGGAGATCATTATTAGTAAAATCCAGACTACACACTCATGATGAATGGGACGGGATAATGTCGTTCACAGTTTCTGGACCACAAGTTGTCATCTCTCCAAAACTGTAAGCCAACTTTGTCATAGAATTTACTAGAAATAAAAAGGACCACATGAAGTTCCAAGAAAAGGTTACAAATTATCGTATTATTGTACTACATTTTTTGATAAATTTCGAATTATATATTTGTAAAAAATGTACGAGTCATATGCATTCATCTTTTATAATATATAAAAAAAATTTAGAAGATTTATTTTGATATCTCTAGTATTAATTTACTCTTTAATAATTTAAAAATAATACAATTTGTTTTAAAAATAATGATTTGATCGTTTAGTTTGTTAAATAGACATTGTTTGTTATTTATATTAATTTACGAGACATATCAGATAAGGTCAAGTCAGATATCAAATTAAACCTTTCAAAATTAAGTACCATGTTTGATTTATTGGTAATCCACTTTATAAAAATTAATTTATTACTCATTTGAATAATTTTATTAACGTGTAATGGGTATTCCCTAAAATTTCAAATAGTCGTATTCTAGATCAAGAAATCTAGTAAGATCAATTAAATTAAGCTTAATTAATTACTGATTAGATACGTATGTTATCAATTAAAAAGACACAATAACAAACTTAACATTAAAAATAGCATATGATTTTACTTTTTCTAAGGCTATATTTGATAGGACAGATAGTAATGGAATGAAATAAAATGTAATATTATTCTATCGTTTGAGAAGAAGTTTTATAATAAAATATAATGTAACATGATAGAATAAAAGAGTTTCACTTTACATCTAATTTCATCATAAACAGTAAAAATAAGTTATCTTTAATTTAACAAGTTTAGAATGAAATATAAAACGATAAATATGTACTATTTAATATACCCTCAATGATTTTTTTATAATACTAATTATACTATCAACCCTAATAATAAACAGCAAAATAATATATATCATTATGTTAAGAATATAATAGTTATTTATTATTATTATTATTATATTATATTTCATTTTATTAATCTTCTAAAAATATTTTATTACCTTATATTATGAATCATTTTATTTTTTCAAATAATAATTTTATAATATAACATTTGTTTATAAATTATTTTCTTTTATTATATTTCATTCCATTATATTAAAAATGTTACGTTCCATCGCGTAAGCAAGAATTAATTACCGATACGTTTGCTCCTTATTTTTTGTTTTTTCTTTTCTAGAAAAAATAAAATAAATAAAATTATATCAGAAAAAAAAATGACACGAGGCGCACGTTAGCTGTGTGGCGTACACGTATGCGGTGGCTGAATCTTAAATCTCACTTCCTCTTTTAACACGCACACACACTCGTCGAGAGGCCAACCAAAGAAAAAGAAAAAAAGAAAACCGTCGCGAGCTTAGCTACTTTCCGTTTGTCACTGAAACAAAACCAGAAATTTTCTGGTTCATAAGTTGAAACGGGAAGACTATTCTGTTTCTTCACATAATAATAATATATATATGTATATATAAAGACTCAAATAGGCATTTGCCAACGAAGCTCACCGTCGCCGACGTGCAAGTTAGCCTAACCGAACACGCACACGCAACGAATCCATTTCGTTGCTAAACTGACACACCGTGAGAAAAAGGCACTGTCATTTTACGTCTCTATCTCTTAGTGGACTTTCCGGTTCGAATAATGGCGGATCGGTGCGTGCTGGCCTGGATATTCGCCTCCGCTGTCGCTCTGTTTGCTGTTGTCCGCCACTTGACGGCTAAGAAGACGGACCGCTGCCGGCCAGGTTCGTCTCAGGTCGTTAATAGCGTAGCCACTACCAACGGTGAATGCAGATCCGGTGACGCTTCCGATGCTGACGTAATCATCGTTGGCGCTGGTGTCGCCGGCGCCGCTCTCGCCCACACTCTCGGCAAGGTGAGCTTTTTGGATGTATCTTATCGGTCCATTTTGTTGTGGTTTTAGTTTTTGTTTCCTGTATTTTGTTCGGTGGCCGAAAGGGTTACGTAGAATCTTTTAACTTTTGTAGAGAAATTTAAAAATTTTCGGAGTATTGTAGCCAATTATACGGAAAAACTAACCTGAGCGTTGTTATTATTTAAATTATTGGCTAACATGAATTGGTTTTCCATTTGTGCTTTATGCACAACAATTGTGAATATATGTGTACTTCTCAGAGCTACTTTCTTGTCTCTTCCTTCTTTCTTTTTCAAATTTTGTTTTCTCTTTTATGCTTTTTGTGCGACGGAGGCTCATCATTTTCGCAGATGCCAATTCCCTTGATATTTGGATGATATGTAGTTGATTATTAAAATTGCACTTGTTTATAATTGACGGGTTAATTTGGGGGATTTCGAATTCTCTGTCTATTTTGTTGAGAAAATTCTAGAACTGTTGAAACTAGTATTCGCATTACATCCAACTTTTGGTTGGCCTCTACTTCTTCTTTGTGTGGACTGCGAGCTGTAAAGAGCACTGCTTTTCAAGAGTAGTTTTGTTTGGAACTTCGTAGACTTTTCTCTTTTCTCTTTCTGGGGGGTTCTGTGTACTTACTGTCTAGCTTTCGTAGTCTTTACGTGTTGAACTAGTTTATGGGAATTATTACGTTTTAATCTCATTTTAATACTATATTTAGTTTCTATTTCAATGTTTTCTTTTAATTGTTAGTAAATTGGCAACTTGAGTGGGGACCAACTCCTGTGGATGGTTTTGGTCTTTTGCAAAGAAGCCGTTTTGGACGGTTGATGAGAAAGTAGTAAATTGAAATATTAATTTTCTGTGATTGGTCAGTTAGGAATGAGATGTTTCTGTTATTACGAATTGAGGATATGTGTCTTGTATGACATGATTATTGAACTCTTTCTGAAGTTGATTTTCATTCTGTTGTCCCACAATCGTAATTATTTTTGCTGCAGATTTATCGTAGTGGGCCAAGAACACAATATAACATCATTTTGAAGCTGTGGTCCTTGCATTTGTATTTTCTTTCTGAGTTGATCATATCTGTAGAGATCTATTAAACGGAGTTATTTAATATTTGTATCAGATTCTTGTACGTTTATAATATCCAGTATGGATAGAAGCTTATAGTGTTATATGAGTACTTATTGCTCTAATTAACAAACTGTTTTGTCCTATTGTTATGTGGGTGCTTGTACCTAAGCAAAATTCTTAGTTGATCATGGACTTTGACAGCATATCTGTTTTTATATTCAGAATGTCCCAACTGCAAATTATATCAATTGAAATTAACGTGTTCAAAAACAGGATGGGCGCCGAGTGCTCGTTATTGAAAGAGACCTAAGCGAACCTGACAGAATTGTTGGTGAATTGCTACAACCAGGAGGTTACCTAAAGTTGATTGAGCTGGGTCTTGAAGGTACTTTCAGGTCAAACATTATAGTTGTATTGAGAATCTTCTAGCCACCCACATCTAATCATAGGATATTTGTATCTATGCAGATTGCGTTGAGGAAATTGATGCTCAAAGGGTGTTTGGTTATGCTCTTTTCAAGGATGGAAAGCATACTCAGCTCTCTTATCCATTGGAGAAGTTTCACTCTGATGTTTCAGGGAGGAGCTTTCATAATGGGCGTTTCATACAGAGAATGCGGCAAAAAGCAACATCCCTTCCTAAGTATGCTTGCGCTTGTTGCTGCTGTACATTTGTGCTAATGTTCATAATACTTTGAATGGTTCCGCAAAATCATAGGTTTACATGATTTGAATGCATAACTCAGAAAAGTTTTATGTTCTGCTGTTGTTTCCTAATATAAATATATATTAAGTTTTTCTTCTTGTTTGGTATTCATGCTTATTATTTTACTTTCTAGTGTGCAACTGGAGCAAGGAACTGTCACTTCTCTATTAGAGGAAAAAGGAACTATCAAAGGTGTTCAGTATAAAACAAAATCAGGCCAACAGCTAACAAAGTTTGCACCTTTGACAGTTGTTTGTGATGGTTGTTTCTCAAACTTGCGCCGCTCCCTTTGTGACCCAAAGGTGAAGACTCTTGAACTTTTTCTTAGCTCTCTAGCTAGTGAGTAGTAATGTTGTTTGTGTTATTGGTGCTGGCAAACCAGTGTGAGCTTCCAATTTCTTTGTTAGATTTTAGTTCTCAACGGCACTTTGAAACATTATATGCAGGTGGATGTGCCCTCTTGTTTTGTTGGTTTGGTTTTGGAGAATTGCCAACTTCCATATGCAAATCATGGCCATGTTATACTAGCAGATCCTTCTCCCATTCTATTCTATCCTATCAGCAGCTCAGAAGTACGCTGTCTGGTTGATGTTCCTGGTCAGAAGGTTCCATCCATTTCAAATGGAGAAATGGCAAATTATTTGAAGACTGTGGTGGCACCTCAGGTTGATATCTTTTGCCATCTATGCATTCCCAACTATTTTCTTGACCTGCCATTTGCTATGGCATTCTTAAATATCATGTTGTGTCAAAATTGTGTCCCCTTTGTTACTTTCTATCTCATTTATGTTAACTGACGTCATAGAATGGGTATTCCAGGTTCCTCCAGAAATTTATGATGCTTTCGTAGCAGCTGTTGACCAAGGTAACATTAGGACAATGCCGAACAGAAGCATGCCAGCTGCACCACATCCTACCCCTGGTGCTTTGTTAATGGGTGATGCGTTCAACATGCGACATCCTCTAACAGGTGGAGGGATGACTGTGGCACTCTCAGACATTGTGGTGCTGCGAGATCTTCTAAGACCATTGCGTGACCTTCATGATGCATCTTCACTCAGCAAATATCTTGAATGCTTTTACACTTTGCGTAAGGCAAGCCGTCTTATCTCTATCTTTAAAATTATGCCTTCTCTTGGTACAAACATTTTATTGAGAAAATTTCGTTCTTTAGTGTTTTCGTTGGCAGAGGATTCATGAAACAAAATTTTATGTTCTTTGGTCAACTGAACTCATAATCTCTGATATTTCTGATGCAGCCTGTGGCATCTACAATCAACACACTCGCTGGTGCTCTGTACAAGGTCTTTTGTGCTTCACCTGATCAAGCTCGGAAGGAAATGCGTGAGGCTTGCTTTGATTATCTGAGTCTCGGTGGTCTATGCGCAACTGGACCAATCTCTTTGCTCTCCGGGTTAAACCCTCGTCCATTGAGTTTAGTGGCGCATTTCTTTGCAGTTGCGATCTATGGTGTTGGTCGCTTGTTACTGCCATTCCCTTCACCTAAACGCATCTGGATTGGAGCTAGGCTGATTTCGGTCTGTATCTCTTCTCTGTCGATACACTTCTCGTCTTGATTTCCCCCATTGATTCCACCTATCCTTTTGGAAGTCTCTTTTCCAGTTCCAATATTTAACCCTTCTCATTGCAGGGTGCATCAGGGATCATCTTCCCAATTATCAAGGCAGAAGGGGTTAGGCAAATGTTCTTCCCTGCAACTGTTCCAGCTTATTACAGAGCTCCTCCTGTTAAAGTGTGATATGAACTTGGCAAAACATTGTCAAGCCATAAGCTACTTTGTCTTTCATCCCTTCCCTTGCTCATGGTTTACACCAAAGTTGAATGTTCTGTGATGTAACGAAGAACTGTGCAATATTGTAAATCTCTATCCTAAAAATTGAAGAAAAAGAAGAGGAGTTTTGAAATTTTCACTTGTTGCAGCCCTCATCACCGAGTTCTAAATATGTCCATTTGCTTGTCCTTTCTTGTGTAATAACGTTAAGCGCTTTGTTCTCTAATTAACTCCTAATTTCTCCCCTATCACTGAGAATCTATATAAAACTTCAACCAGAGATCTTGATACCAATTTACACTAACTTTCACGACAGCCGACTGATTCTTTTAAAACATTACAAGAAGGTTGCTTTCCACGACGTCTACTAATTATTTAAACACCACACCTTCTGGTGTGGCTGTCGGATCTTTCGCTCACGGTCCAGCAAAGCTTTGTTGGATGTAGAGTACAACTTTTTGAAAGAGACGTAGGTCATGAAGTACTCTGGACCTCGTAACAACCAAAAGGCAGTAGTTTGGTAGGTAATTTTAGGAATGGGGACGGAGCATTTGCCTTATGACGTCTAAAGACTTTCTTTTTATCCGAAAGACCCGCTAAAGGAATTCTTTTAAAAGCTCCTTTCCTTACGCCCGAATTCTAAGGAATGAGCAAAAGGGTGGTTGAAGATTGATGGTTCAGGCTTTATAGAGTAATCGTTTGCAGGAAGAATCCGTGAATTGGAATCTGAAATTATAATTTGACTTTCGTGCGCTTCAGGACTTCATTCGTGGGTATAAATTCTTGTTCATAAAAGTGATCTTTTTTTTTAAATTTATATTATTATGTTTGGTTCATTTTTTTTTAATAGTTAGGATTACGTTCTCATCACTCTCTTGATGTTTAGATTACGTTTATCAGGAATTTAATCTAAAAATTACGTTAGTCAATTCAATATTTTTCCTTCTGTCTCAACTCTACAACAACTCTTTTATAAAATGTTACATCCTCTTCAACTATGTTCTCCTGTTAGGAGGATTTTGGCTACTTTTGCTAAGAAGTTTCAATCGACAGTCTTTATGTTCATATTTGGAAGATTCTGCTTCTGTCAAATTTTTCGTTAAGATAGGATCTGATTTGAATCTTTTGTTAATGTTAAAATAGATTATAAACATTAGACTTTAAAAGGTAAATGCTTTTATCATTTTTTGTTTGGGCTCTAAATTTAGACGACAAGGAAGGGAAGAATTAAAGATGCCCTATTTGTATTTTTATTTTCAAAAAATTTTAATATTTGATTTAAATTTTAAGATTTATCTTTATATTCGGTTTGAGATTTTTCAGTATTTTTTAATATTATAATTATAATATAACAGTATTATATGATTAGAATATCATAAATGAAAAAATTAACATTTAATAATATAACTTGTATTACAAATTAACATTATTTAAATATTTCAATTTTTATTCAGTTTATAGAAGTATAATTAAAAACAAAAATCAAAATTAAATTATATTCTATAAAATATTGTGACATACCAAATACTATAATAAGAATCTACTCAACTTTTCTATTAGAATTCTTATAAATATCTAAACATTTGAACATCTTTACTTTTCATAAATTTATTTTCCAAAAAATTACATTCTAAATTTACTTTACTTTCCCTCCAACTAAACGAGGCGTAAATGAAGATCACAAACGCATTTGACTTCCCTTCCCATGTGCTTCCTTTGAAATTATGACCAAAATGAATTAAGATTCTCAAAATAAATAAGAATTAAAA
This sequence comes from Erythroxylum suave, assembly GCA_027563595.1. NCBI lineage: Eukaryota > Viridiplantae > Streptophyta > Magnoliopsida > Malpighiales > Erythroxylaceae > Erythroxylum > Erythroxylum suave. The sequence goes on along the minus strand of JAOSBN010000002.1, from coordinate 3,671,072 downwards.
AAGTCTGGTGATTTATTAATTATATTTTAATCTTAATTTTAATTTTAATTAAAGCAAGTGAGATTTTTATTCTATCTGTTTTAATAACAAAGTATGTCATTAAGTAAATTATATGATTAAAATCGAACTCTTTTAAGTGATTAGATATCATAAACTATATAGTTTAAATAAGTTATCTTACAAAATGATCAAAGTGCCCAATTGAACCAACCTTAAAGGACACGTCTAAATTTATTTTGCTAATAGAGTCCAAAAGTTAGAAATTTATAGTTAAAACTAATCCAAGCAACACCATCTTACTATTAGAAAAAGGGCCCCAACCTACCTATATTAATATTATCCACTGTTTTTAAAAACCAACCTGGTTCGGCCCTTTTAATAGCGAAACTTTAGGCTGTGTTTGGATAACAACTTTTCAGCTGTTTTGTGGTTGTTTGACTTAAATTAATTGTTTGACTCATATCAATCGGCTATTTATTTATTTGGTTAATAGCTGATTGAGCTGGCTAATTCAACTTAACCAGTTACCTTTTAACAAGCTCCTTTATCCTAACGTTTCAAGATAACTGGTTGATTTATAACGGTAATGCCCTTGTTACTCTATGCTCTCTGCTCCTTTTGGGTTTGCCACTGTCAATACTATTGTTTCCAATCAACTTTCAATTTGTACATGATCCATAGAAGATTCTGGGTTAGATAAAAGACTAAAGCAATTTGTTTTTTTTTTACCTTATTGGTATTAATGTTTAATCTCTAATTTATAATTAAAGAATACTTATATTTTAATCTTTAATTTAATTTAGTATTTGGGTTTTATTGATCATGATTAAAAGTTGATTATTTAATATTACAAATTTATTTTAATATTTTTCTAATATTATTTAATTATTTAATAATTCTTTGGTTAATAAAAAGATATTAAAATAAAAATTTTATATAATTTTTTTAATAATATTCACAAGTTAATTACATAACTCATTTAAAATGAAGAAATCAAATAATTTTAAATTAAGTAATTAATCAAAATATATCAATGATAAGAAGTATTTATATAATTATTTTGTTGGAATGGTCTAATTGTAACCAATTAAAGTAATTTACTAGTGAAACTAACTATAAATTGAATAATAAGTATGTAACCTTATCTCATTTTGTGTGATTAAAGTCATCTTCATAACTTTTTTTTTAAAATCATATCCTCAAAAGTCATTTTAGACGTAAACAACTAATTTTACTAAACATATCTAATAAACAGCTAATATAATCTACTGGTCAAATCAGTTGATATAATTAGCTATTAGCTAACAGCTGATAGAATTAGCTGATTGTCAAACAAGGCCTTAAACTTACTAACTTTTCCAATCAGCTTTCAAATTAAAATTTTGATTTAATTTAATATTTTTTTTTGTAAAAAATTGATCAATTTATTAATTAATATGTTAATTTTCTTAAACTAATCAATTTTTATAAATCAATTAATTTTCATTTAACACTTTCTTTTTAAATAAAATTTAAATTTTTTATAAAATAAGTACAATATTTTTCAATTATTTTTTAAATTCATTCAATTTTTAACCGATTTTATAATGACTTAATTATAATTGAACCTTTTTAAACCTTATACCTTTTATTTTATAGATTTAACTTCTGCCTGGCTTTGAAAATATAGATATTAACCCATTACAAATATAAGAATTTAACAGATGAATGTGTACACATATATATATAGAATTACAGAATTTTACTGGTGGATTCAATCCACGAAAATTTTACAAGTTTCTATCTTATTCAGCTAAATTTCCTCTAAGATCTGTACATCATATTTCGGCGAAAACATTTTCCTCACTCATTAGCAACTTATCATACAAGCAGATTAATCTGCAAAAGGTAAAATCATAATACAAGATAAAGATTTAGTGCAAAACTAAACTCAATTTAATGTAATCCAGCAGTATCCACTAGGCATCCAATCATATTAGCCAGTTCAAGATCTCATATCCTTTCTTTCTCGTTTAATTGCCTCATAAGAAGTCATCACCTCTTTGAACTTCGCCTCAGCTACCTCTGTAAAAAGATTGTGTCACAAGAGTGTTAGGCCACAACTTTTTTAGCGGTAAGACCTGATTAAAAGCAGCCAACAACATCCAACCTTTGTTATCTTGGTTCTGATCTGGGTGAAACTCCAATGCCTTGGCCCTGAATGCCGCCTGCAATGATGAAGTTAACGTTCTTTGTCTCAGACATGATCAGTAATCTATACTGAAATACGGCATCTTTATTCATAAAAAATAGTACCTTAATCTCAATATCTGTATATGGCGTTCCTCTGGACCTGTCCCATAAGAAGAGATCGTATCATATTAGATCATTGGAACAAAAATCTTAATTTTGAAAAAAAATTGTAGATCAATGTTCCTGCAATAACTCGGGAAAATTGAAGGTGATATAGACGTAATGGATATTGTAAATCCGCTAAGAGATCATTCAGGTAAACAAACCTTGGCCAGCTAGTTTTTTTGGGCTTGTGTCGTATTTGATAACATGAAGATATTAAATTTCGAGCTGGTCCAATATCTTTATTTTTATCTAATGCCTCTAGTAGAAGACTTTTCATAGTTCTAGATGACGCCTTAATCTTTATCAAAATAATTTGATACCAAAGAGAGTATGAACTTCAAATAAAACTTTCCAAAATCGCAATGATGGTTTCGTTTTGCCTTGAAACATATCTTATACAAACAATTGGTATTCATTGGAAAGTGTCAAGGTTTAACAGTTCTTTTTCCCTATAGATCTTCAGTCCAACGGCAAACAGACCTTTTAGAATACACAAACTGAAAATGAAAATTTGCATGTCACAATGGCTTTATACTTAACGGGAAAGAAAAGTTGATCTACACAATCATTTAATGAACCATTTAAATTAGTAATAAATATAATGTGCATCAAATTCAGCAATTCAGGGCTCAAAATAGTACCTGTCAAGTCCCAAGACAGAGTAGTGATGTGATAATGGATAACTAGTACTATCTGGAGGAGTTCTTCTGAAATTATTAGTCCTCTGATCTCTGAAAGATGTATCAGTCTTCCAATACCAATCATCTCGCTGAAAATGATGGTGAAAAGCACCCTGATCATTTTCCCTCCAGCTTTCATAACCTCTTTTGTACTTGTTCCTTTCGCGATTAAAAACACTTTGCATTCGCCTTATCCGCTCCTACAAAAAGGACATGCAATCACAAAGGGATGCAAAACAATAAAGCAAAGTGACAAGGGTAAAATAATAGAACAAAAATGTTAGCAAAACCAGGAGAAATAAATGCAACCAACTCCAAAAAATGAAAATTTGAGATACCCCAAGCTCAGGCCAGTCTTTAGTTTAACCCTTTAAGAAGTTTATGCATAGAAAAGGGCAGAATGGTGCAGAGGTAGGTGTTTAGGGTAACGGCCGAAATTGCAACCTAAGTTCCACGAAACCGGCAAAAACAGATATCCCTCCTGTAATTCCTCATTTCTACCCTCCTCTGATGATGAGTGTTTTAACAGGTTGGTTGACCAGGTAGGAAAGTAAACACATACGGGATGCTGACAAAATATTCCGCTCCATCTTCAACATAATTTGCACACAGAACCACGAAAAGGCAATAAACTTGCTGGAAAAGAATGACTGTAGGAATATGAGAACTAACAATTGATTTTAAACATGAAAAAGTGTTCCGACCTGTAATTATTTGATGACAAAGTATTACACAAGGACAGAGAACTCACCACTCTCTCCATTTCTTCCTCATACTCCTCTTGCAATCGACGCTGATATCTTTTCCATGCTTCCTCCTGGAAAGTTGACCGAAAAGAACCAGCACTTCCTCCTTTTGCTGACCTGCTTAACTGTTTAGGAAAAATTACAAAGTTTGCAAGTTTCAGAAATGACACGTAAACAAGACACCAACCAGACCACTAAACTCAGACTCAGACTTTTCCAGTTCAAGATTACTCAAAATCAACTTAAGAGAACAAAAGAAAAGCACCTACAGAATAAATTATGTTTACCTGCACGTAAAACCAATCAACAGTCCTCCGGAGTTGACCAACCTGCCATTTGGTTTAATTATCAAAACGGAGTCCCAAAAAAGATAGCAAAACACAACTTAGGGACGAGTTCTGGCAAAATTATGCAAATCCCTCCTAGGAACCTCACGTCACAAGAGTCTCCAACCTAGTTCCCACAATCCCAAGCAAAGTAATCACGCCTTTGGATGGGGCATGCAAAACCAAATAATAAAATCCCACAATCCGAACAGAATTAAGCTAGATTATTGAACAATAACTCCATAAATATATGCAAACAAACCGCAATTCAACAATTAACAAGAAAATAGAAAGTGAAAGAAAATAGAGAACTGACGGCGAAAGTAGTGGCGGTGGCGCCAATGAGACCGAACAGGAAAACGCCCCAGAGCTTCGTATCTGCTTCGTCTTTCTCTTGACGACTGTCCGGATAGGTCCACGGTTTATCCTTATTCCGACTAACGTTTTCATCTCCCATACTTTATTTCAGTAAATAATTTCCGCCAAAATTGAAACCATAGTTAGGGTTCGTATCAGAGCGAGAAAAGGGAGGAAAAGAGAGTCTCAGACTTAACGGAACTTAGGAGAGAACGAAAATCTTTACCTGGAAATTTAATATTTTTCTACGACTTTCTAATGTTATGGTTATTTACAGAAATAGAAATCAAATGTGTTCCCTTCAAAAAAAAAAAGAAAGAAATCAAATGTGTTATGAGCTTACGGCGTCGTCGTATTATTGCATTTACATGTGTATGAAATTTCTATCTTATGGATTTATTTGAACTTTTAAGAAAAAAAGATCTAAGTTTTACAAAAAAGGATTAGTGATAATCTAGTTTAATCAAGCAATCATTATCATATTCTCCTAAGGTTTATTAAGAGGGCATGAGGTCCTATGTTTGAATCTCTCTACCTATAAAGGTCCTATATTTGAATCTCTTTATCTACACTTTTTCGATCGAATCTATCGTACAAGACTTATCTAATGCGGAGTATCCGATTGACGTAATTTGCAGACTATTGCATCAATCCGGAGGTTTATCTAGTGTGCATCCAAAAGATAACGGCTGCAGGTTCTTCCGTTTTAAAAAAAATATAATTTATACTTAAATTGACAAATCAATAGGAAATTTAAATATTTGATAAAACATTTATTGGACTGATTTTTTATTATTATTTTTATTGAATCAAAAACTTGTAAACCAATTTGATGCATAAAAACAAACTAATATAAAGTAATCTAATATTGAAATATATGATAATATCAATGTTTTAAAACCTAAACTAGAAATTAAACTTAAGGATGTCAAAATCGGCCCGACCAATTTTGGCCTGGGTTTATTAGGTCACGGGCTAATTATGCACCATTACTTTCAAAACGAAGTTATTTTTTATAAAAAGTATGACAGGTCAAGTTAGTTCGGGCAAGCCATGACCTATTGACATCTCTATTTAAACCTATAAGCTAAAAAGTTTAAAATTTAATAGGTTCAATCAACATTAAATTGTTATAAAACTAACAAACTATTGAATAAAATTAAATATTTAAAATATGATTGAAAAAAATTATTTTTACTTACTGAAAAATTTAAAGTTTAATTAAAAAAGAAGTTATTAAATAAAAATTAATTAATTAATTTTACTTTATAAACACCTATTAATTAATAAAATTTATTAAAACTAAAGTTAAAAAATTAATGAGTTCATGATTTATGATTAGACCTATTGAATTTTTTTATTTCTTTATTTTTTTTACAAAGGAAAAGTAAACACTATTATCTCAAAGTTTAGCGATATAAAGTTCCTTGTGAATCTCGGTGGAGAAGATTCGTTACAGCACTCGGAGGCTCTTGGAAGATATGTAGGCCTGGTCTAGATATTACAGCTAACGAGGCCAATTGATCTGCACGTTGATTCCCTTCGCGATAGATATGCTGCAAAGTTACCTCCCAGTCACGATATAGTAATGCCCGAGTACCTGCAACCAAAATATTATTCTCAGACATGACTAAATTAGAAGAAGATAATATGTTAATAACCTCTAATGAATCCACTTCGACTTCAATATGTCGAAAGACCCACTCTCAAGCTAGTGTGAGGCCTAAGTGAACACCCCAGAGCTCAGTAATCAGCGGCGAACCCCCACCGATGTTCTGGAGGAACCCCCCGTACCACAGACCTTTACTATCCCTAATTAAGCCCTAAGTAGTGGTAAGGTGTGAGCCATGTTTCACCGCTTCATCTGTGTTTAATTTGACCCACCCCTCCTACGGTTTGATCCATCCAACTAACTAACCCTAAGGTAAACCCTAATTCTGAAACACTCGGTGTTCCATAATCTATACCCGTGCTATCCAATCTACATAGTCCCACACTAAATGCGAGTTGACCACTGGCCAGACAAAGTCCTCCTCAAATAGACTTATTCCACCATTGCCATAAAAACTAGCAGGCAACCCTATAGATAACAGTCCACTCGATCTATCTAACTTGTTCCTGTGTCGTAAGGTTATGCATCAACCACCTCCTCGCATCGAGATAAAAAAAGCTCGTATCCATCACGACAGTGGGAAATTAACGCTAGAAGGATTTCGCGCTGACAATCCCATAAGGTATGCAAAACTGATTATTCTTGGCCACAACAGTGGTAGCTGCGATCCCCTGTGAGATGACGCATCACTCTTTGTTAGTTGGTGTGTAGTTTATTCTTGGCCACTAGCCAAAGAAAAGTCCTAATATGTTGAGGCCCTGCCCATTTCCAGATTAATTTCCATATATGATGGTTTGCATCTGGGGTCTGATCTTCAATGAGATCATAGGCTGATGTCACATTGAAACCCCTATGTGTGGTGGGACCCCAGGTTACTATGTCCTCTCCTATGTTTAAGCCGGTAGCTCAGATGCCCGCAATAGCCATAAATACAGGGGGGGCAAATAGTGTTGGAACAAACTCCATTGCCAATCACCATTGGCAGTGATGTAATTTGACAGTTTATTAGTTAGTATGTTGTCCGAAATTTGAGCTGTCGCAACATCAATGAGTGGGCCCCAGTCCTCCACCCAGTTGAAGTGGATTCGCTTGCCATTACCCAATTGCCAGTTTAACCCTTGCCTCACAAATCGCCAAGTTGCTGCTCCCTCCAGCAAGCTGAAGCTCTTGATCTATCGACCGAAGGGGGAATGGACTGTGATACAACCAGCCTTCGCAATGGAGTTCTGTTCCTTACACATCAACCTGACAAGTTACACATGTCAAGTGGTCCAATTACAATGCAACAAGCTTCAAGGCTTAAACAAGCAATGCAAGCTTTTGTTCAAACCCAAATCACAAGTCAAGTATATGAGGAGGCCGAAACACCCATAGAGGAACACCAAGGCACACCCAAGCTTGTGAATTTATTAGAAGAGGCGTTGGAAGAAGCTAGTATTTAGCCATTTATGCCCATTTTTTAAAAATAATTTGGGCTTATTATTTATTATCATTTTTTAAAAATAATTTGGGCTTATTATTTATTATCTCTTATTTTAGGCCCAATGACTTATTTAAGGGCTATTGTTTTAATTAGTAGCATGTGCTTTGTTTGTTTGCGTTATTTTGAGACTTACTTATTTTAATGTGTTTAGCCCATTCCTAAAAAGATTTGGATCTAATTATGTTCAATGGGCTAGATGCTCCTAAATTTGTTAGGATTAGCCTAGTTGAGACTTAAATGGGCTTGCAATCCCATTCCTATCAGGGTTAAGACTTGGTCAAGGTATTTATACACTACAAGAAAATAGTCATTTAGCGACGGAAAATATCGACGGAATAAGTAGATATTCCGTCGGTATATAAGATTACCGGCGAAATATACCGACAGAGAAAAACGTCGTTGATTCGGTCGTAGCTAACTTTACCGACGGAAATTTAATTTCCATCGCTAAATTTAGCGTAGGAAAGTCAATTATATTCGGTAAATATAATGAAAGTTTACCCACCGTCACATTTTTTCCTTTCGTAAATTACCAACGAAATAGGACTTTCCAATGCTAAAATTGTCGACCGAAGCTGGTTAACTGTATGTAAATTTAGCATCGAAAAGTTTGCATTCTGTCGGCAACTTTACCGACAGAATGTGATTACCGTCGGTAAATGTGCTTAAACATTACCAACGGACTATTCTATCCGTTGGTATGTATTAGAACAAGTTACCGCAGAATTTTGTTACTTCCGTCGGTAAAGTTTTTGACTAAATTTTTTTAATGACATATTTTCATTATATTTAATGATGAAACGTTACATTTAATTTGTTAATGATTAAGTATATACATTTAATTTATAATAGAAATTAATTTATCATATATATTTAATTTGGTTAAATTGAAATTTTGATTAATAATTAAAAATAAAAATATCTTAATTTGTAATAAAAATGTTACATCGTAAATAATAATATTAGTAATACAAAGTAAATGACCTATACACTATTGATTAGGAGCTGGTGGATCGTCTGGTTGGTTCGGTGACCTACCCCTAGCCTTCAACTCATCCATCTCTCGTCGGAGCTGAGCCTTCTGGTCCAACGACTTTTGTTGCATAGCTATCATCTGTTGCATCTGCTGCATCTATTGTAACAATGTCTGCACTGTGCTCTAAAATGCCTCCACTTGAGAGTTGTTGGACCGCCTAGCAGATGCTGCTGTACTTGACGTGGAGGATTGCGAATAACAAATATTCGCAAATGATCCTAATTCGAAGATCCTCCCATGACGATCCCTAGCACCAACTGCTTCGAAGTAAGTGTCAGGCTCATCAACATTTTCGGATTGCTGAGAACACCGCTCAATAGTTTGCTATATTTAGTTCTATCAGAAAGCAATGTTTATATATTAGTAAGTGATAATTATGAAGCATAATATTAATATTAAATCAT
>JAOSBN010000002.1:3642906-3655012 GCA_027563595.1 Erythroxylum suave | reverse complement strand
AATTTAATACATAAGGTTTTCTTATTTGGGAAATTTAAATAAAACCATAATATACACCATATTTTCTTTATATTTGTAAATGTTTGAATATAAAATCACAAATTACCGCTTGCTTTGTAACCTTGTGCAGTAGATTATAAATTCAACTATAAAAATGAAATAAAAAAGAAGTCAAACGGTTATAGAGTTTGATTCTATCGTCCAATCAGATTTATCTCAATCTTGTCAATAAGATTCTACGGAACTTGGGGAGCCACTGGGCCCATTTATCTTGGAGAGATTGATAAGTTACGTATATTCAAGAGAGAGCTACTAACAGCCCCTCAGAGGATAGCCTAGTGGAAAAAAGAAAGAGATGATTATAGCGGAGGTTGTGGGTTTGAGTTTATAAAGAAACAATCTTTATTTAAAGTGATATAATCTTTTTGATGGTAGCTTATTAATCGGAGCATCTACCCCTGATATTATCTATATCTTGGCTATAATCCTTTGTCCCTTTTTACCACTAAGCAACAGTCTTTATTTAAAATGATGTAATTTTTTTGATGATGACCCATCTTGCAGAGCAGATGTCTTTGATACTGTTTAAGATCAGATCCGTATTATTTATTTATGAGTTTAAATAGGTAACTCATAAGTTTTAGCACTATTCGAGCGAAGCCCGAAACCTAAGTTATATATATAAAAAAAGAGGGGGTTATTAATATTTACTGATTAATTTTTTAATCAACGGATAAAACCATTAGCTACTCTATCTCTAGGTGTTTCATCCTCGATATGACAAATGATAATCATAAACTTTATAAGCAATCAAGATTAAGTTAAACCAAAAAGCAAGTTAGGGCGATCACGCGCGTGGCATGTGCCAAGGTGGATCGCATCGCGGGCCAATCTTTAGGTCCACAAGATGTGGTCCTGCCTAAATTAGCAATGATGGGTATATACCTAAAACGAAAAAGAAAAGGGAAGAATCTCATCTCACAACGCAAAAGAAGATTAAAACATAACACAAAGCTTAACATCTCCATTCCCATGCCTACTTTTACACAAACCTTTTTGCCTCACTACTTCGGAGAAAGTAGAGGACACAATTATGTATTCCAATTACGAAGGAATCACATCATAGATGGATAGATATTAGACAGTTCAAAAGTCACCCAAAACTAACCAATGAGTTTATTTTATGACATTTTCTTAATAAATATTAAATATATATATATATATATTATAAATTTCAGTTCTAATTTAAGAAAATTTAAAAAAGTTATGTTTAAAAATAATCAAAAGGATTCTTTTTATTTTTTAATTTTCAGATTAACCATTCTCTTAAACTTTAGTTATAAATAAATGATAAAATATATGCAGTATGAACATTAAATATGAATTAATCAAATGTCATTAATATGGTAACTTAACTCGAAATTAATTTAATATGATTTAAATCAATATTTTAAGATAATTATCATATAACTATAAGTTTAAGTTGGATTTAATTATTTAAATTTGAGTTTAGGAGTTAGATTGAATCGTAGTATAACAAAATTTAATTAGGACACATGTAATATTCATAATACACATATTTTATTATTATCATTAACCGTTATTTAATAGAAATCTAAAACAATGAAAAATAGAAATAATTTTTTTCGAAATTTTATAAAAGTTGTTAAACTATAGAAACATTTATATCTTTTATTTTAAAAAATTATAAAATATGTATCTTAAATCAATTATTTGACACACGAACTATTTATAGGTTAATATTTGTATATTTCAATAAATATCCACATTTTTTAAAGTTTTTATGTGAAATTATTTGAAAGTACAATCTCTTAAAAGTGTTTCTTCCACTAATGAAGGCACCTCCTGCGATTAGAAGACAATTAACGAGAGAGTTCATGCATCATATGAGTCGGTGGTCAAAGGTACATGTAATCAAAACACACAAGTGGTGAGGATAATGGAATCGCATAGGAAGATTCCAATGTCACGGAAAATCCAGTTCTTGGTCTAAGCATGCGCAGAGAAGAAGCAATGATAGCCGAAGTGGGTTTGGAAAGAAAAAGATGATACAAAGGCTGCTGATGTGGAAACTTAATGAGGAGAACAAAAATGATAGCTGCACCCAACTCATCTTGTCAACATAACAATCATTCCATTCCACCTAACAAGCGGATGACACGTTTTACGTATGGAAAGGAAAAGCATCAAGTTTTAGCCAATCATAATTCGGATTCCATTTTTATCAATATTTCAAATTTTAACTAAAAATTAAATTGATAAAATAAAAATATTTATATTGTCATAAAATTAATAAGATTAAAAATTAAAAATATGATTAAAAATTCATTATCTATTGAATAATTTGAAGTTTAACTAATATTAAATTATAAAAATTGATTAATTTACTAAATTGACCTATTAATTGTCAAATTGATCGAATTTTGATGAAAAGAGTCAATAACATAAATCAAACTGAAATTTTAAAAATTAAACTGAAAAGCATATCAATTCAAAAATTTCATGGTTAAACTGATCGAATTGATTTGATTTTTTAATAATTGATTTTTATGAACAAAACTCAACTAATAGAAGTTTTTGTTCAATTTTTAAATAAATTAAAAAAATTCAAGCTCAATGAAGTTTTATGTTAAATTAAAGAATTTAAATTTTAAAATTTTTATAGTGGACAGTTTTTAAATTTTAATTATAATATAAAACTCAATTAGCTTATATTTTATTTATTAACTTTGGTCGTACTAAATTTAAAATAACAACTCTGATTTTAAAGGAACTAATTGATGTCCAAGTGAAATAGATATTTTAGTGACTCACGCAAAACTAATGATTGAGGATTCTAGAATGAGCGATGTGAGACGAGAATCTCGTTCTCCGACAAGAGAGGGGCGCGCGGCAAAAAATGTTAAGCTTCGTGATAAAGAGCTTGCCGAGCAACCTCCTCCACCGGCAAAACCAAGTTATAGCCAGGCTTTACGGGGATCCAAGGAAGCTAATGTCGACTTTGAACGGACGTCTAAGGATGAGGTAGATTATGAAGAGGGAGACATGGTCTTGGTGGCTCAGGAAGTATGGCTCAGGAATTGAATTATCCAACTCCTTCAAAACTAAGTTAAACAAGCAATGGGAGCATGATGTGGTGATCAAATTACTTGGTAAGCGTATCAAATATAACTTATTGAAAGAGAGGTTGTGGGCTTTGTGGAAACCTAAAGGCCCGTTGAAGATAGTAGACTTGGATCATGACTTCTCCTTGGTCAATTTTCTAGAAAATGATGATTATATTCATGCCCTTGCTAAGGGGCCATGGATTATTTTAGGCCAAGTGTTATTAGTTCAATCTTAGAGTCCTGGGTTTCGTCCTGCTCAAGGTCAAGTCTCAAAAGTAATTGCTTGGGTATGCTTTCCGGAGCTCATTATATCTAGATACCATCCGTCCATTTTGCGTGCCTTAGGGAATCTAGTTGGGTACACGATCAAGATGGATGATATGACACTGAAATCACAACGAGGTCGGTATGCTCCGGTGGCAGTGGAAGTCAATATAAGCCAACTGTTGAAATCCATTGTGGAAGTTGATGGTGAAGAAATTAAAGTTGCTTATGAGGGACTCCTTGAAATTTGTTATTCCTATGGAGTGGTCGGTCACAATGCTACTTCCTATGTTCCAAAAGGCCAATCCCACTCTCCCACTCCACCTAGCAATACGGGTGATCAAGTGGTGGAGGCTGCTACTATAGTGGAGGATCCAAGGCTGCCGATGAAAGAACCCTATGGTCCTTGGATTCAAGTGCAACTTCGCAAAAGTCATCCTGTTAGAAATGAAGCTCAAATTGGGCGTTCTGCTTTTGCAAAAACTCAGGGGGATAAACGAGGCACTTGCTTTTCTGTTTTCAGGAATCATGGGGATGATCACTTGGCAGGGATTCTGCTAGGTTTAATCATATGCTCGGAGGCCACACCAATTAGGCAAGACACCATGACCCTCTATAAGGCGGGCTACTGACATAGATCAAGGTGTACTGGGACTGCAGACCACCCAAACCAAGGGTAAATATATTATCGTGCCAGTCCATATGCAACCTCCAACACCAAGTAATTTAGGCCATGCTGAAGGTTCTGCGAGGCAGTCTACTCAAGGAGCTCACCAGAGGTATGCCTCCATCGTCATTCAATCTCACAAAGAGGTGGTGGTCCATGACAACTCCATAACTTTACCTCATGATGAAGATATGGATATCAAGGTGGCAGACAAAAGGTTGCGCTCTCATTCCTGTCCCCAGCCTCTTCCTATTACCCATGACAACTCACCTCGAGTGGGTACTATCAATATGGAAATTGTTCATGACATTGCTGGTGATGAAGTTATGCCTAGTAGTGTTCCTGAGGAACCGCATGGTTGTGCTTGTGCGATCGCTTCACCTTCCTAGCAAATGGCTTGTTCACTTTCCCCCATGCTGCTAGTCCTATTACATTGTGGAATGTCGATTCTTATCTGGAATTGTCAAGGTGCAGGAGTAAAGTTTTTCCTTATGTATTGCGAAACTATGTGGATCAGTATTGTCCTGTTATTGTTGTCTTGGTGGAGACACAGATTAGTGGGTACAAGGCTAAAGAGGTTATTCAAAAATTGAAGTTTTCTAATTCACATAGGTTGGAGGCCTCAAGATTTTTTGGTGGAATTTGGATTCTATGGAATGATGATGTTGAAGTATCTTTACTGGTGTCCCACACCCACAAACAATTTGGACATATGTATGTGACATGGAATGCTTTCTCTTTTTATTGCACAACAGGTTATGCTAGTCCCATGCCCTCATTACGCATATTCCTCTGGTACTACATGAGGAAATTGATGAGAGTTGTGGACCTCCCCTGGCTTGTCGCTAGAGATTTTAATGTCATGCTTGAAGCTAGCGACAAGAGGGGTGGGTGTTCTGTGTGCACTATTATGAACAAAGATTTTCAGGACTGCGTTCATGATTATGCGTGGCAAGACCTTGGCTATGTAGGAGCTAAATTTATGTGGCGAAGGGGTAATTTACTTGAGAGAATTGATAGACCTTTTAGCTATTACACTTGGAATCATATTTTCCCTACTACATTAGTGAAGCACCTTCCTTTCCTGAATTCAAATCACATACCTCTTCTTATTTAGTTTGAGCCGACAGGGGACCAAGCTACTAGCCCTAAACCTTTTCGGTTTCAAGCAGCCTGGAGTATGATGGGGATTTCCAGAAATTTGTTGAGACATGTTGGGTCCATGGGAATCCTTTGCTAGATAATCTTGCCAACTTCTCGGCCACAGTAAAGGATTGGAATTAACATGTTTTTGGTAATATTTTTCAGAAGAAGAGACGATTACTTGGCTGGCTAGAGGGCATTCAATGATCCCTTAAACTCAGGGATTCTTGCTCTCTGAGGATCCTTGAGGATCTCTTGAAAAAAGACCTTGAGGACACTCTTCTATAGGAGGAACTTCTATGGTATCAAAAGTTCGGATGTCTGTGGATATCATAGGGAGATAGGAATACTAGATATTACCATTCGGTAACAGCGGCTAAAAGGAAAAAACTTTTTATGGCTAAAATTTAGATTGATGCTAAGACTTGGTGCTCTAATACAACCTTGTGTAACAGTCCGTGCTAGAAATCATTTCTCCGAAAATTACTTCGAAGACATCAGCTGGGATGGGTCCTTTCCAACGAGCACATAATTTGCCACTTTACCTCATTCGGATATCCTAAACCTACTCAAGCTGATTGCAGATAAGGGAGTTCGAGTTGCAGTGTTTGGCATTAATCCTAAAAGTCACTTGGTATTGATGGGTTTACATCTTTGTTTTATTAGACATGTTGAGAGATTGTTGGTGGCTCTATGTGTGATTGGTAAGAAGAATTTTTACCTATCAGGAATGGAATTCATAGCTCAACCGTACTTTGTTGATGTTGATACCAAAGATTCAGGTCCCATTAAATTTTACTCATTTTCGGTTGATTGGTCTTTGTACGATTTTATACAAAACAATCACAAAGATCATAGTTAATAGTTTGCAACCTGCACTACCTCATTTAGTGGCACTAACTCAGTCTATTTTTGTTTCAGACCATCATATTACGGATAATATTATTATCATACAATAGGTGATTCATTCCATGTGTGTTAAATAAGTGAAAAGGGGTATGCTCGCTACCAAGATTGATCTAGAGAAAACTTATGATCGTTCACGTTAGCATTACATTCAGTTGACACTACTGGCTACTAGTTTGCCTCCTAGCCTTATTAGCATAATTATGAAATGTATATCTTCGGCATCTATGTAGGTATTAGTTAATGGGTAAGCTTCGGATAGTTTCTTCCCTTCCCGTGGTGTTCGACAGGGAGATCCACTCTCCCGTACCTATTTGTGCATTGTATGGAGAGACTATGGCACTTAATTGACGATGCAATATCCCAAGGACTTTGGAGGCCTATTATTCTCAATCGCGGCAATCCAACGATTTCTCATATATTCTTTGTTGATGACTTGATTTTGTTTGCGGAGGCTTCTTTAGATTAGGTAGAGGTGATTAGGACTATTCTAGATCAATTTTCTTCTGCTTCTAGCCAACGAGTTAATATGGAAAAAACCAGACTTTGTTGCTTAAAGAATACACTGCCTCAGTTGGCACATACTATTAACACCACTCATGGCTTTTCACATGTTTGAAATCTTGGTAAATATCTGGGCGTGCCCCTGCTTCATGAGAGAGTGTCCAAGAACACTTATCAGCCTCTTATTGACAAAGTGTGAGCTGGTTTAGCTAGCTGGCAGGCTACAACTTTGTCCTTTTCAGGTCGACTCATTCTGGCTCAATCGGTCTTAATGGCCATCCCCACTTACACCATGCAAACAGTACGGTTATCGGGTGGTTTATGCGAGAAAATTGAGCGCATTGTAAGAAATTTTCTCTGGGGCTATTCCGACCAGTAGCGTAAATCCCACTTTATTGCTTGGAGTACTATCTGTCAACCTAAACAACATGGTGGTTTGGGCCTTCGTAATTTACATACGAGTAATGATGCTTTTCTTCTGAAATTGGGTTGGTCGTTGTTAACATGCCAAGATGGTTTCTGGGTTCGAGTTCTCACGGCTAAATATCGATTCACACCTTCGTTATCTCATTTGCCCTGTAAAGGCAGTTCCATGGTTTGGCAGAACATTTTAAGTGTTTGGGACAAGCTCTTGTCCCGCTGTTGGTGGTGTATTGGAAATGGCAAGCAGGCCAGGTTTTGGCTAGATGATTGGACAGGGAGTGGCCCTTTAGTTTATCTCTTGGAGTCATTTGTTCCTTAGCGAGCCCTCATTATGACAATGAGTTCTATTCGAGATCAACTAGGGCAACGGAATTGAGATTTGTTTCAACACCTCCTTCCTTCCAGTGTGCACTTGCAAATTGCTAGCATTCTTCCTCCTAATACGCACCTGGATAGAGATAACCTGATATGGAACCCTTCAGTCAATGGAAGACTTTCGGTCTCCTCTGCTACATATTTTATTGCTCAGGGGGGTGACATGAAGCCAACTCACTTTGGGGACTGATATGGAAGTGGCCTAGTCCTCAACGTGTTTGGTCCTTTCTTTGGCTTCTTGTGCATGATCGTTTACTAACTAATAGCCTCCGGGTATATAAACACATTGCCATTGATGCTGCTTGTAGTCGGTATGGTTTTTATGGAGGAGACGTGCTTACATGTGGTCTGGAATTGTACAAGGGAAGAACATGTTTGGAGACAAATGCGCTCCTTTCCATCTAGAGATGATTTTTTTCATTCCAATCTCCATGGTTGGCTGCGGGAAAATTTACAAGACACTTCATGGGTACATAGGTATAACTAGAACACAAATTTCTATTTCATTTGCTGGTTCCTTTGGTCTTGGAGAAATAAACTTATTTTCGATCCTACATTCCAGTGGCCTTTAAATCCAGCAACTATTATATTGGACCATTCTAAATGGACTACGTTTGTTCTTTCATTGCACTCACCACTGATTCATGGGTGTAAATGTCGTGAATTACTGTTGGTTGGGTGGTCCTCACCACCGGTGGGTTGACACAGATTGAATACTGATGGTGCTTTTAAAGCGTCAACTAATGCAACATCATCTGGGGGACTTATTTGGGATAATGTTGGCCATTGGATAGGGGCCTTTGCTCACAATATCGGCTCATGTTCTTCCTTTGAAGCTAAGTTATGAGGGGTCCTTAAGGGACTTGCCCTTGCATGGGATCTCAACTTACGCCACGTAGAGCTTGATATAGATTTTAAGATAGTTGCGGAAGTGTTAACAGGTACTGTTGTCAACTCCAGCCGGGAACGACCTTTACTTACTACTATTAGAGGGCTCCTGACGAGAAATTGAATTATGCAGGTCATGTAAGTTTATAGGGAGGTTAATCAAAGTGCAGATTGGTTGGCAAACTTTACACTCACTCTTCCACTTGGGGTTCATTATTTGTCGCATCCTCCGCCGGGTTGTACTACTATTTTGTTGGAGGATTTAGTTGGGGTCTCATTCCCCCGAGCTATCTCTACTTAGAGCTACCGTGTTCCTTTGAATGCAAAAAAAAAAAAAAGTAACTAATTGTAAGCAAAGATATCATTCTTCTTCCTAAGAAATGACTAATTAGATTATGAGATCAAAAAAATAATTAGAACCCAACTTTTATACGTATATCTAACTTCATCGGTTAAGGGTTTTGGTGTTAAAATGGAGGTGAATGATGCATATAACCTTTTTATGATTTTATTTTTAGTAATATTTTTGTTAATTTAAATTATCCCAAATTAATTTACGATACTATGGTCTGAAATAAAATATTTATTGTATTATTATAATAAAAATCATTAAAATGTAATTAAAGGAGTCATGTAGATTCTTCCCTTTCTCATAATTGTATAACAATTTTTACTAAAACTAACTAGCTAGTTTAAATTTGAGAATTATTATAAATTACTTAGTGGCAACAAATAAATAATACACTTAATTATTAAAGATCAAGTAATTGAATTTAAAGTTCAAAACTATCAATTTAGAAATTAAATTAAATTTAAATGGTTAAACTCAAATTTCAAATAATAAAAGAATTAATAAAGAGTAAAATCTAAAATTGACCTTAAAAGAATCATATTAATTAAAAAGTTTAAAGTTTAAAACAACAATAAGTATTAGGTCGTAATAAAATAATTACACAATAAAGATTTAATAAAACTAAAAAATAAATTGCTTATTTATTAAAGAAATTAAAGTTTAATTAAAAATGTTATTAAATGAAACCTAATTAATTTATTATTATTTATAAAATTAGTTTATTTATAATTTTTTAACCATTAATTTACCCTAATAATTGGATTTTGTTTCGAGGATTCGGTTCCTAGTTTTTGATACTAAACAAAACCAGCCTTATGTCCATGCAATAGAGCGTTGAATCAATTTTGCTTTGGACCATCTTAACAGATCAAAACGTAACTTTAAAATTGACCCAAGCAACGAAACGTTTCCCCTATATTTTTGCTTTGGGCCCAAAGCTTGAAACGTTTACGTTTTCAAAGGGCCTAAAGTAACCAATGTCACATCATCTCATCATCTTTCAATCCTGTATGGACTATGGAGCCCTGCCCCTAATTCAATCCTTATTTTTATAATTTGAACCTAATTCAAAGCGAAATTATAAAAAATTATTTTAAATAATGAACTATAGAATTTATAATAATCAAGATAATATCATTTTATTAAATCGCTTCAAATTAAACTGAATTTAATCAAAATTTTAATTTATTTTTATTAATTTTGAGACAGGTAAAATTAAATTGAACATATTTTACTAATGTTTAATACAATACCAAAAATAACAATCGATAATTACACCTTTATAAAGAAAAAGAAGGAACTGAATTGGATGGGTATTTGTCACATCTTTTGCTTAATAGGGAGTCGAGTTGGTAGGGTGAGAGTATGGAATCAAAAGGTCATGTGTTTGAATCCTCTTATTTATATTTTTTCGATCGAACCTGTCGTACAGGACTTACTGTTCTCAAAGACCCATGAGAAACATCAGGCCTACTATCCAAATTCTTAATAAGTCTCCCAAAAATGAAACAGACCCTGTAAAATTATCCAACAACATGCTCAGCGGAAATTCCGATTTTGGGGTCCCTTGTACAATCATCCATTACCATATTTCCTTGTCATGCGTCACGTACGCCTGCTCGGGCTTAGCTGCTCTACTTAATGCTCCACCAACCAGGCGATAAGACAGGGGACACCAAGACATGTTGTGATCGGTTGGAAATAGATCATCTGACAAAAGTGTTTCCTCTTTGCTTAAATGAGTTTGGACCACACATCAACACTTTAACTACATTTAGTTCTGTTCCTTTCATTCGCAGATTTCTACCTTTGTATGATTTGGGGCGTTTCATGAAATGTTCCATGTCGCTTATCAGTTGCACACTTCTCCAAACAACTGGCTTATGCATATACTCCATATCCATCGTCAAATCTAATAACGTTTTCGTGTTTAATCTAATACCTGGAAGCTATCATGAAAAGTCACTATTCGTTAACTAGACATCATAAAAATAAATAAAAGAAAAAGAGGATAAACATAAAAATGCATGAGAATCTGCCTCTTATCTTCCCCGCTGGCCTAGTAGTATAGGCTTACACTCTATTTTGACAACCACAGACAGTCCAGGCTACAGCCGTTACGGCTGCAAAAAGGGACAGTGTAGGGGTGGACATGCCACATGGAGCCACCGTGAACAAAAGTGCAATTTCAAAACAGCGAGACTTCACGACCACCAAAGATTCTAATTTGGATACGGGACGTTGACAGGTCTCCACCGGACACCCTCCGAAAAGCCTCAGCCCTGAATCTGACGGCTCCGATGACATCAGGTTCAGATTCTGACCCGCCAATCTCTCGCCAAGCTAAGATCACCAGCTAAGAACGTCTGCATGTGTACGAATGCTTCGGCCAAGTCTTGTCAGCCTCTGAAGGAGAAGTCCGTTTCTTCGTTCGGAATTTTTTGACTGCCTGGTCAGTTGCCAAAGGTTAAATTGATAACCACCGGACTTTCTGAACAAAATTAATGGAGCCTGTAAAAAACCAAAGGTAAGTAACAGGGAATATCCTACGAGAAGTGAACACAATCAAATGTAATCAAAGCTTTAATTGAATGTGAACGTTTTGTCTTGAACAGACAACACAAAATATATCGAAGAGATTTACTTGTTTAACATATATTTATTCGTGTTTGATAGGTAGGAGACAGGTTGGCGTGAGAGACAAAGAAAACTGCATAAAGGTAGAACGGACGAGGCCTGAGTAATTGCGATAATTGACGATGACGATGACAACGAATGGAATTTTAAGTGATTGTATCATCGAGCACATGGAAATCTTAAACCTATTTTGCATTTTGGAACATACCATTGTTATAGAGAGGGGCATATTCACATCTTCTTAGCTCGAAATAAATGGGAAGAAAAAAGGTTCCTTTTTTAAGGATACTCTACAGAGTAAATTTAGTGAAGATGGGATGGGACTTGCAACTTAGAGGATTAAAGCATATAACTACGAGCCATTATATTCCGGGTTCGAATTTCTCCTCGTCCACAGTCAGCTAACAAAGGAATGATCTTTTCCTTTAAAAGTATGCAAATTATGATACTAATGACTCGGCTTTGTTTTAGTAAATAGTTGTTTCTTGGCATAAGAGGTATTTGACCATTTTGTCATGTCAAACTATCCAATTATTATATTTGATAAGATTGACGGATTGAAATCTTTTTTTGAAAATGTTCTTATAAAGAATATTTTATTCTAGTAGTTGAAAAATTATGAAATGAAGAAAAGATTATGCTAGAAGGTTATTTTAAATTACTCAAGCTGTCATCTTTTATTATTACTTTCTTTCACCCAAAATCAGGATCATAAACTTTAACTTAATTAATAAGTTAATATATTAGAAAAATAAACTTCAACTTAATTTTTTCTTTTATTATTATTATTATTATTATTATTATTATTATTATTATTAT
>JAOSBN010000002.1:3624071-3641522 GCA_027563595.1 Erythroxylum suave | reverse complement strand
TAATCAGTAGTGTCCTCTTTGTGAATCGAACTCGCGAACCCTCAAGGTTTTGTTGCATTTACATGCACGCCTCTTACCATTAAGCTACCAAACACCTACGGGTGGGGTGTGAGGACCAACATTAAAAGGTTAGCTCAATGGTAAGAGGCGTGTTCTTAGAAACAACAAAACCTTGAAGAGTCGCGAGTTCGATTCCCAAAGAGGACAATACTGATTAAGGTTGGATGCCGCGGTATCACCCACAAACACACGCCAGGGTATCACCCCCAAACACCTACGGGTGGGGTGTGGGGTCGAACAGAAATCATTGTGATTTTTCTGGAATCAATATTGAAGACGTTTCTAGAAATTGAACATTGGGAAGGTAGCTTAATGGATTTAGGATTTGGGATGGAATGTGGTTTAAAAGACACCAATTAAAGAACCCAAATTTTCTAGAATCAATATTGAAGACGTTTATGGAAACTTGAATGTTGGGAAGGTAAGTTAATGGATTTAGGATTTGGGATAGATCGTGGTTTGAAAGATACCCATTAAAGAACCCATTAACGTGTATAAAAAAAAACTAGGAGGCAAACGTCTGGAGGAGGAAGAGGATTACACGCACAAGACGCTGCATAAAGTTGGTTGACGTCTGCACGTGTCAAACATTGCTTATAGTTGGCAAACGTTGCAACATCGTGGATAGATCTGGCGTGTGTAAATAGGGGCTTTAGGCCCAACATGCTATTTTGGGTCATTTTTTGGATATTATTAGACAATTTATAAATATAAGGTTCATTTGTTTAGATAGTTATCAAAGTGACCTAAATTAGTAAATCTTATATTTATTAAATTGCATAAAAGAATAAAGGGAGACTTATAAAATCTTCATAATACATTTTTTTATAATTAGGAAAATGAGACTAACCCAAAGGAGAGTCAATTTCTGCTAATTATTAGCTAATGATTTATTTTATGTCATTTAGAAAGGAAACAAATGGATACCCAAAGGTAAAATGTAAATGACCTAAAATACTCAAGTATTTTAAGCTCCCTCCAAATGAATACTGGATATGTTAAAATTTACCCAAAGGAGAATTTTAATGATATCAGTAGTTTATTGTCATTTAACTTTATAGTCGAGGCCTTATTATGAGCATTGTTCTATTTTGTACAGTTCCCATTTTGTTACATTCTCTTGCATATGGAATGATTGTTTTTGATAGGTCAAATTCTTTTGAATGGTATGAAAGGGTCCAATTCTCACTAGGTATATTGGATCTTATCTTGGTTTTAATAACTGACAAATCTCCTTAAGCTACGGACGACAGTACTTTGGAGCAGATGGAAGAACAGTCAAAGGCCTGGACAAAATTAAATAGACTAAGTTTGATGTTTATAATAATGACCATTGCCAATAATATCAAGACCTCTCTCCCACAAACCGAATCAATCTTGAAATTTCTGAAATCTATTGAGGAGCGTTTTAAGCGCACCGATAAGTCCCATGCAGACACATTGATGGCTGAATTGACTATCATGAAATATGATGTTCAGAAAGATATTCAACAACATATTTTGAACATGACTGAAAAGGTTGCAAAGGTTAAGGCACTAGGTATGAGTATGGATGAGTCCTTCTTGGTACAATTTGCCCTTAACTCACTTGCATCACGGTTTGCTCCATTCAAGATCCACTATAATAGTAACAGCGATCAGTGGAACTTAAATGAGCTTACCAGTAAATGCATTCAGGAGGAGGTGAGATTAAGACAACAAGGATATAATCTTGCTCGTGCTATATCTTATGGAGTCATCAAGAAGAAAGGAAAATTCAAAAAAAAGAAAGAACTTTCCACTAAAGAAAAGTGGACCTGGGGAAGGTAGTTAGAGTAGTTATGATGGAAAGTTCACAGTAAGTTGTTACTTTTGTGGCAAGAAATGACATGTGAAGAAGAACTGTAACAAGCACAAGACTTGATTCAAAAAGAGAGGTACAAATCTTTTTTTTGTATATTATGAATCCAATCTTGCTGAAGTACCTTCAAATACTTGGTGGATTAATTCAGGAGCCACAACTCATGTGACTAATTTAATGTAGGGATTTCTTACAAGAAGGAAACCGAAGGAAAGTGAAAAGTTCCTCTATATGGGAAACTGCCTCCAAGTAGAAGTGGTAGTTGTTGGCACCTCTCACTTGTTCTTAAAGACTAGTCATCAAATGGATCTTCTCAATATCTTTCATGTCTTCGATTTCTAAGAATTTAGTTTCTTTATTTAAATTAGATGTTGCTGGATATTCTATTTTATCTGGAACATATTATGAGGACGGGTCTTGTGAGGAATCCATAATTTGTATGATAATGAATGGTGGTTATGTAACCGACAATTTGCGCATTAAAAATTGTTTCTGTATATTCTTGTTTTCAATTATGAGTGCATGTTTTAATATGTGATAAGCAAGAATTGTCCTGATAGGATAAATTACTGGGGCTAATATGATATTCAGGATTAGGTTAATAAGGGTTATTATGTGTAGTGCATGGAAGGAAACATGATGTTATGGTTAATGTAATCGTTGTGACTCACATTTATAATCTAAGCTGATTTAGTATTATGACATATGATTTTGAGCGCATTGGCTAAGTTTGTTGAAACGTGATCACGTGTGTCAAACATGTTTCCAATACACATTTTTTATATAAAAGTTTTAATATATATTATAGTTTTCATAATCGGTTTAGTGGATTAAGTAGGAGAATGTTATTTTCACGTTAAATTAAGTGAGTGCCCCACTAACCTAGTGTTTTAATTTTTTTTACCCATTTATAAAAGTTTGGCTAATTAAAAGAATGCCCAAAATAATATAACTATTGTAAGGCTATGTACCTTTTGATAGAGTGAGTACATTAAAAACCAATGGTTATTTCTTATCCCTCTTATCCTATCAATAAAAGTAGATACATAACCTCTTCTCTTAAGATTCTTTTCCATCATTGAAAGATATAATTCAGTGTATCACATTAGATAAGGAGAAGAAGAGATCAAAAATCTTGAGCTTATCAATTAAAAGGAAGTCATCAAGTTATTATGTCTGCGTGCTCGTCAAATGATATGTTATTAATCCTTAAATATGAGAATGGTTTTTATGGAATTGATATTTGATTATTGTGTTAATTTTCGCATGAAATTCTAATATTAACACTAAGATATTATTAATCAAATTAAGTGATACATTCGGCTAACAATTAATGAAAGCCATATATATCCTTGGTATAATCCAAATAAAAATGCATGCCATTATCGTTTTTGGGATTGGGATCTTGCAAGCACAGATGATCATACCCATAATGAATCAGAAAGTGGTCCGAAAAGTTACCAACTTGCTGGAGGTCTCCCTGTAAGAGACAGACTCCTCTTTGAAACCATCGATTATATGTCACAGTCCCGTATCCATGCACTGGACAACTCAAATATCTTTGGTCAGGTTTATTTATCTACCTAAGAGTAAAATCACATTGGGACCATGCTCAAAAAACCAGTTCTCGAGTAGAAATACTGCTACGAATTAATGAGTACGGACCTTCCGGTCCAATTCCAAGGCAATCATATGTCGTATAATGATTCCTTGTAAACAACCCCCCGTTTGCTTTTCACTCTTTTTCTTCGTGAAATTGCAGCCTTTTTGACCAATGATCACTCCATTGTCGACCTTTGCTTTGGAATGTCATGGTTTTGTTAGTGTTTAAAAGATGTGAGTCCCTCTCCTTGTCCAATCAAACGGGTGTTTAGTTCCACACGTTTTGGCCTTTTTCCTTGAAAAGTAGGGATTTTTCGGTGATTGAAATCTGTAGGGCATTTCAGAAAATCCCGCTACGAAGCTTTTACAAAATTTGTTTGGATCAGTCTCTGACAATCTTCTCTATTTTCAAAAGCGCGGATTTCGGTGCTTTTGATCACCGAATGTCAAAATTAAGAGAAGAAAACATTGAAGCAGCTGATTATTTTCGTGTATATTTAATTATTTTATCTTTTATTATTAATCTTTAATATGTTTTATACTTAAAATGTTTTGTAGTACATTATTTACAGATTTATCCGAGAAAACTTCTTTATCGAATATAATAAGACTGCGTATTATCAGACTTATTAAAATCTCTCGTTCTAGTGAAACTCTTACTAGCAATTGTTATCATTGTTGTCTCGTGTAATAAAAAAAGTCATATTAACCCTTAAAAGAATAAGATAAACTTAAATTATCAAGTTTAAGATCATATTTAAATTTAAGAGTTGATTTATCTATTAAGATGGACTCATCCTATTATCATTCCAAGAAAAAGAAACTCAAATAACTCATTATGGATTTAGTGTCGAATTAAACCAAATTCCAATCAATTCCTGTATCGTAAAAGCACATAATTTCCTCCAATTTCAGCATTACTGAGCCCCGGTTTCCAACCTTTGCGGCTTCAGATCCTGAAGATTTATCATCTACCAAAAAGTTAGTCAGAGATCGTGATCACTCATGGCGTTAGTACCACTCACATGCACACGGGAGGTTGCAGCGAAGAACAATGCATTATCTTGTCCTTCGAAAACAAAATAAATAAAAGTTTTCCAGCTTCCACACAAGGACACAGAATCACTTTTGAGTCTCAATTCTTTCTTTAATCCACATCAAGTGGAATTACAAAAGTTGTAAAAGAATTTTACCATCGAAGCTTTATCCAAGAAGAACACGAACAAAAGCCAGATAACCAGGAATCTCTCCCACCATCTTTTACTTTTTCTTTGGAAATGAAGTGGGCAATATCTGTAACCTTTGAGGAATGCTAAGATAAGAAAAGGAGGTACTGTAATGATGTGTAATGCCGATAGAGAAACAGATTGGAAGAAATGAAGTGATTTTGTGGTCAAACTGAGATCTCTCTGCATTATTGGGAAACATATGAGCTGGTTTTGTACTTAAGTGGCACCGATAAAGGTGGAAAAAGTGGTTCAATAATTTATATGAGTACCCATTAAAATATTCCCAATATAAATTCCACGGAATTTAATCATTACATGTTGACACCAACCCGTACTAATTCTCTCTTCTTCCCAAATGTTAGCTAAAAGGTCCATTTAACAAAAGTTGCTTACACTTGGGTCTTACAGACAGATAACTAGGTGGCCCCAATCCGACCCTGTCTATCTCCTCACC
Organism: Erythroxylum suave; assembly: GCA_027563595.1. Classification (NCBI taxonomy): domain Eukaryota; kingdom Viridiplantae; phylum Streptophyta; class Magnoliopsida; order Malpighiales; family Erythroxylaceae; genus Erythroxylum; species Erythroxylum suave. The sequence continues at coordinate 3,636,337 of JAOSBN010000002.1, read as the reverse complement.
CTGACAAGCTAAAAAGAGAACATATGATGAGATTCCTACTTAGACCTGGCTTACATTAGTCTCGTTGAGGAATCATGTTTCATGCAAAACTTTCACATGTTCTACGAGGAACCTCATGCGTTTTCAGGTGTCATTCCAAGCTGCAAAAACTGGCAAGTGAGCCATGGAGATTGTAGCTGACCTCAACTGAGCAGATTGGAACCAAGGGGGAATGTACTTGGATGCCAACGGAGGCTTAGCAAAGAGCATTGTGGGTCCAGTTTTATCCGGGCTAGCTTCTCTCGAGCTACTTAAACTGGTGACCAGTGAAGATGGATTCGAGAAATGAGGACCTAACTTCTCTGAATCATCCACCACTGGCTGGACAGAGTTCGTCGAATCGATACCGATAACATCTTGAACGGATACTGGCATAGAACTCCAATTATTCCCTTGACTCGGGGATTTCCGTTCCAGTGAGTGCATTGGACCATTTGGCTGTTGCTGTGGTGTATGATACAATGGCAGCTTCCAGTCTGCAGCATTGCCATTGTCATTATCAACCTGTACGGATTCGCCATTGTTGATTCCCAAAGAGCGGTACCCGATAGCCTCATTGACCGAGTCTGTCTCTTTGTTTCGTCTAGCAAGCTCTCCAGCTAGAAGGGTACTGCTAGCCATAATCCTCTCCACATCATATCTGGTTATGTCAAAGTTAGTCACAGCATTTGCCCCACGAAATTTGATCGCAGCAATATCATAAGCTTCTGCTGCTTCCTCCTGAGTGCCTGATATTATTGATCACGCATTTTTATGTCGGGAAAAGAAAAGCAATTCTGGACTAGCATTTCAATGATAAAAAATTATGAAGAATATCTATACAATTTCAAGAACTTACTAAATGTCCCCAGATAAAGATCCTTGTTTCCTGCAACCCTGCCAATCCTTGCTTGCCATCTTCCGTGCTGGTGGTGTCTACATTCGGATGAAAATATTGAAAGTTGGAACCAAATTAATCAAGAAAAACCGATGTAGTCTTGAGTTAAATTTGTTGCAGGACAAAAAGCAAAACCTTGTTACTCCTCTATATATTGATGCTCCACGAGAGAAGCCGCTACTTTTCCTGCGAAAACCAATAAAACAAATGATTACCCCTTTAAATAGACTCAAACTGGTTAGTACGTTCTAGGAAGTCGAATGATTTCCCTCACCTTCTAAGGTGTGCAACGTACTCCTGGCGGCTCATGTTCTTCATTTCCTCAAGCTCATCTCTGTAATTTTCTAACTGCAACAAAGAAAACCCAAACGTTTAAGTTGAAGTGACTAAGGTAAACGATATGATAACTTGAGAAGCAAAAGATGAAATGCATGAAGAATCTTACAGTAAAGTTGATGTGCGTTGAAGGTCCCCAATACTTAAGAGCAGCAAGATCGTAAGCTCTTGCAGCTTTCTCTTCCATGTCATACCCTCCTACAGATCCAATAAAGATACGAAATTCAAAGTCAATACTTGAAAATGGGATTTTAACATTGAAAATTTTCATGAACGTTGAAGAGAAAACCTTACCAAGATAAACTGAAAAGTCGCAAATTTGACGGGAAGGAGATCCAAAGAAGTATGAACAAGACAAGCAAAACGGAACAGCAAGAGTTAGACCATGAGGACAGAGAGACCATTTACCAGTGCAAATGTAAAAACTTCCAAACATAAAATGAAAAATCATATTTTTATTGATTGGTTCACTAACCGACCTTGCCTTCCCTTCCTGGTCTGTCCCTCCTTCTTACAACTATTATCCCATAGATGAGCTTCGAACCTCCCAGTCCATCTATGTCTAATAAAGATAAAAAAAATTTATAATTTTTACTTGAACAAATGCATAGGAACACGCAAAGCAAAGCAAATAACTATTAGTGATATGAAATGAATGTGAACCAACCTGGTAACACCCCTATACTGAGATGTTCTCTGCCCAAATGTGTCTATAGATTTCCTATGAACTGGCTGCTTTTGACCCAATTTCGCAGGCCCTCTTTTCCTCGTCTCCATGGCCATAGATTCAGTGCCAGTTGGTGAGATTTGCCTTGGAGCCGTAACGCAGCTTGACTGAGAACCAGGGCTCATAGACAAGCTAAGAGACTGCAACTCCCCACAACTTAGAGTACCAGGAGCCACGGAAGCAGAAACTCCTCCATTGTCGACCATATGTTGCTCGAGTCCAGCATGAGATGAATAGTGCCTAGAAGCCCAGTTCGCGAGTTGAGTATCACTGGTCTCATCGTCCAGTGAAGTCTGATACATTCCATGGCATGCCAATCCCGTAAAGTACGGGTGAGTTTGAGCTGAAAAGTGTTGTTCTTGTTGCCTAATAGTTTCATGCATGCTTAGAGAATGTGGTCTGTTCGTCTCTGTCTCTGCGGTTTGGCCGTAGAACATGCTGTCCAAGCTTAAAGCCATCGTTTCTCTTTCATGGCTAGCTCCATACTGGTGAGTCTCCATAGTTGCGCAACCTAGAAAATCTTCTAGTTTAGGGGATGAACTTGGGACCATTCCTGAAACAATAAAGCTTTAGAGCAGTGAATCAAAAGTAAAGAACGAAGATAAGCAGAAATGTGAGCACAAAAAAATACCGTCTGATTGTGATCTAGTGAGTGCTTCCATGATACAAAGCGACCCGTCTGACTTGAGCGGCATAACAGACAAAGGAGAGTGATGAAAGCTACCATTTTCTCCAACCCCGTAGGAGATTGCAGCGGGGTTGAAGTGAGAAGTGGACAGATAGAAGCTTGTTGGAACAGCACTAGAAACTGCAACAGATGTTACAGCAGGATGCTGATGATGTGCTTCACGATGATGGTGGTACTGATGATGGTGATGCTGATGATGATGATGTTGGGAGTCAGAAGCAGAAACTTCAAACTTCATGTGGGGTGTGAGTGAAAACCCCAGCCAGTTATTATTAGATCCATGATTCATATCATCCATAGATTTCATATCTCTCTCTCTTGCTTTTCTACCTATTAGAAGATGCTTAGAAAGACGCCTATATATCTATCTCCCTGCAACCCAACTCAATCATTGGAAGAAACTGAAACGAATAATACCAAAAATCTCTTGCTGCCCACCTTTCATCCGAGAGCAAAATATCCTAAGCAGAAAATGTTTTATGCTCTCTCAGCCCAAAATTCTTCACTCTATGCACTGATATATCATCATCTCCACAGCTAAACTCTCTCTCTCTCTCTCTCTCTCGCCAACAAAACTGGTCTCTTTAAACAAAACAAAAGGAATGAAATTGAGCGAGCAATGCCGGGAAGCTACCCTGCATTCCCATAGGGATCTGTGTATATGAGAGAGGACCAACTTCTTTTTTCCGCCTCTACATCTCTCGTACCCTTCTGCCTTTTTGCTAAAGACCCGTAATTTGCAGAACCCCCTCTTAAACCCTACTAGAAACCCAGATCACATATAACACCAAAACTGCTCTAACAGCTCAGAAAAACAAAAGCCACCGTTATGCACATCATCTTCATCTCAATACCCACTTAAATAAACAAGTCAAAAGTTACTATTATCAATCAATTTTCTTTTTTGAATTTTGTGGTGTATGTGCAAAGAGATGTGGGGGCAGTGGCTAAAACTGGTTAAGCTTTATTTTTCACAGGCCACAGGGCCTTAGATAGATTTGATAGGCAGCACATCTGCGCCTCCAGTCACTTCATACTGTAGTACTACTCTACACACACTCAACACTGCACTGCACTGCACTGCTTCTGTTCTGTTCTGTTCTGAAATCCAATTTATATCAGTTGTTTTTGGTTCCAACTTAAATATGCTCCACGGCCTTCAATTCAAAAGCATGCCCTACCAACAGACAGGAAGTAGGACACCCCATTGTGTCACATCTCCCACCGCGGTGACACTAGATTGGTCACAGCGACGTCATCCACCGTTGATCTGGATGTAAGATAAATTTAGAGTCACCTCTGTCGTGACGTTTTCTGACTTTTTGCTGTATTCATCTGACATAATGTTATCTGTGATATACTGATATTAAGTATCCATACTTTTATCTACCCATTTGTTATAATAATAAAATTAAACATGAGGTTCTTGCTAATAAATGGAGGGAAGGAAGAACAAAAAGACGTTGATAATAAAAACCAGAAATGGCCAAAGAAACAGAAAACACAAATTGCTTTTTAAAGGGCTTTTATTTATTTTTTGTGGTGTGTGTGTGGTCAACACCTGCTTCCAGACAAAAGGCGGAGAGTGGGGTTCCAAAGGGACCCCATTAAAAAGGGCATTTTGTGGAAAATTTTGCAATCCCATAAATAATATATGTATATAACAAAAGACTCCAGTTTTGTCCTAAAATATGATTTCTACTTAATTCTCTGCACATTTCTAACATGGGTTTCCCTTCCAATTCTGATCAGTCACTCTCGCACATGAAAGCAATGGACTGGAGGCAACTTGGTTCGAATTTTCAACCTTTGTATTAGGAAATGTCGTGGCAGGTACATGTCCACGTCTCCTTGGATATATATTGTCGAATGTCCAATGGTTTCTGTTTTTAATAAAATATCTACTTTTGTTTTTAACTCATATTGATAAAATAAATAAATAATACACGAACTTTTCTTTTTCCCCGGTGATTAAGAGGAGAAATAAAAAGGAAATTTAGCATTTTATTCTTTTTTTTCATGCTTTAAGAAAAGGGAAAGAGTTTTAGAATGACACGTAAAAGTTACTCCTTTGTGATCATAAAATCACACGATAATAATTACTTTTGTAAAAATTAATAGCTTTTTCCCGATTTTCGTAAAATTGTGCACAAATACGTTACTTAGAACTGAAGAAAAGAGGCAGAGAGCTACATTTCAAGGTCAGGTTTTTCTCGGATTGGTCATTATTGGATGTTTCCTCTTTTTTGGGTTGTGTTGTGTGAAGAATTGCATGAAAAAACAAGAAAACTTACAGAGTCGACAGATATTCAAATGCGAATGATTTGGTTTAGACTAGAAAGTAAGGTGAATAGATTGTTAAATGGTAATGATGAGTTAGTCCAATGCACGATCCAAAGAGAGAGCTTTGCCTTTTGTTTTTTGTTTTTTAAATAATTTTTCATGTGCATTCTTTTCTTTTAAGGCAGAAAATTCTTTTTTTTTTTTCACATTACTGTTTAGTTCTATTTTTATTGTCATTTTTACTTTTTAATTTCTGATTTTAGTTTTATTTTTAATAAAAACAAAAACTTATTTCTTTATTAATGAAAATGTAGATATATTTTTACCACTAATGCTAATTGCAATATAGATGAAATTCAAAGATTAAATTCTTAATTAAATTTGTTTTATTTTATTAAAATAAATAATTTATACATTATTATTTATAAATTAGTATTTATTTTAAATATATTGAAATTATTAAATCAAATTTTATTTGAAATTTATACATCTTTAAATTTTAATTATATTTATTAATAATTGTAAAATCATTTTTTATTTTATTTAATTACATAGTTAAATAATTTTTAAGTTATTTATAATTAATATAATATAATACAATATTAATTAAATAATCCGTAATTCTTATTAATAATCAATGTATTAAATAAATAATATATATTTTATTTGATACTAAATTAAATTAAAAAACAGAAACAGAAAATAAAATTTATTTCTTATGGTTTTCATAAATCTTAAATTTGGAAGAAACTAAAAATAAAAACTCTAATAAATAAATTTTTATCAAAATTTAAATTTAAAACATTAATGCCAAATTTTAAATAAATTATTTTATTAACTTTTAAATATAAATATAAAATATAAATAAAAACAAATAAAAGTTAATAAAATAATTTATTTAAAATTTGGTATTAATGTCGTGCAACATGAACCGAGCTACTCAAGTGTACCTTTTAACTATGTAAGTCTTCTTTGCAGGGGAAAAAATAATAGGTGTAATGGAAAGGTAAGAACAAACAAAATATGATGAGAGAAAAAACAAAACTTGAAACTTGCGGAATCGTTCGGATAAAAAGATCCATTAGCAAGTGAAACAAAAACTCCCTCAAAAGGACAAAAAACAGTAGAAGACAGTTGTTCAGCAAAACCCTAAGCTCAGTGTGTTTTAATGAGCATCAGAGACATGGGAAAACCCGTTACAGTCCACAAACTCGGACAACTTGGGCTGACAGCTAGGTACGTAAATGGTGATCATATCCAAGATATTATAGCCTCTACTCATTTTCGTGGCAGATAAACAACATTCCATAATGTACCTTAAAATATTAGAGTCATCTGATGATACTCTAATCACTGTGTTCTATCTGAAATGGACCGGAAGCTAGCAAGTTTGATAGGAATGGCAGTAGAGAATGCACCGATTATTTAACGAGGTAAGAAGTGAACATATTAACGTGGGAACACAAAATCCAGACAAAATCTAATGGGAGAAGGTGGGAACTGGGGACTAGAAGAGAAAAATAAAACAAAGTGGATTGTGAGATCACTGTCTCATACTATGGCTACAAAAAAAAAAAACAACTCAGAAAGGACAATATATTACATGCTACAGCTGTAGCTCTCTCAATTTCTCTGTGCTCTTGGGGTTTCCTTCCTTCCAACCCAGTGTTGAAAAAAAGGAACCCACTTTCAGTTCATTCACCAGATAAAAAGAAAGCGAAAAGGAAAATTCTCCGGCGAACACTGACCACCCATTTAAGGCCCTTTCTTTTTCTCTTGCATGCAATGCAGGACTTAAACTCCCACCTGCCTAGTGCCTACGCGTTTCCTATTTGTCACTGCTCTTTCTCTCCTACAAATTCCAGAGATGACATGTCAAAATCTAAGGCCCATTCTGTCATGTCTCAATCACCATAGATTCTCTCTACGCTGTTCCCTCAAGGGGAGGTTTATTTCTTCTTTCTTCTCTTTTAGTGTTGCTGCCCCTCTGATAGTAAAAAAAAAAAAACCCGCTAGCTGCTTCTTTTGTTAAAATGATCACAGCAAACAGGCTACGTCTAGCACGACCAATCACATAAAACAAAGCAAGAAAAATGAACCATCCTAGAGCTGCGATACCCTATGCTCTGCTAAGAGAATGAAAAGGTATCTTCTCTTGAATATGAGTTCAGAGCTAAAGTAGCCTACCTATTACCCTACGACGTTCTGTGTATTCTATTCGCACTTCAATCAACACTCGTAGCCGCTAGCACCCAGTTCACCCCTCAATACAAGTCCTAAAAAGCATTAACGTGCATTTGCAATAAAACCCTTTATTCGTTTACTAGCCTCCACATCCCGTGCTCCTTAAAACATAAAGATGTCTAAGAAAGAAGTATTGCTTCTTCATTTAGCATATTGGCTTTTTAAGTGAAACCTGTTTTGACTTGCTAGGAATGTGAAAGTAAACTAATATCCGCACAAAAGGAGCATTCGAGTCCTTTCACTGCCCACTGGGCCGCAAGACTGAAACTGGTTGACCCACGCTAGAGGCTGTCGTGCTTGACGGAGGACGAATCAAATTCCAAGTTCGACCATACCACACTAGAGTCGGTGAGAGCTGAGGCATTGAATTGAAGACCAATAAACCCGTTAAGTGGTATACCAAGTTCTGGTTACATGCATTTATCATCTACAGATGGTACAAGACCCCCAACTTTCTAGTTGCAGATTCGATCCTCAGAAAACAAACGATGTTCTAAATGTAACGTACGTAAAAGGGACTTAACATTAATATGATTGGGCCAACAGCAGTGCCTACTTCACCCGACTCCTAGCGAAATCGGAGCTCTGAAACACAGCTTTCTTTCTAATTTTCCTTGTCAGGTTCTAGGCCTTTCAAGTTCTTTTTGAAAGTCTCATTTCATGCAGACAGAAATTCCAACTTCTATAGTCTTTATCCTCTTAGGTCAACATCCTTAACCAAATGTCTCGTCATTTATTAAAGAACACATCTTAGAAGAGAGGGGACTATTGAGCATAGATGAAGTTCAATATAACTTTATATTGTCACGTTACTACTTCCATCGAACTGGAGGCACAAACACAACCATTACCGCATAAGCATAATATTAAGGGGAAAAGAGCCGATAAGCTTTCCCAACGTCTCTACCTGCATCAGCCTGCATTAAATTGAAACAGAGATGGCAACTATATGCAAAATTGGGGCAAAAAACAAACTCACTTTCAAGTCATTTAAAAATGCAGTGAACTTCACCTAGAAGCTTGCATTAAATAGGACAGGAAGACTTTGATTCTTCTTTCTAAGTTTCAGCATCCGAAGTGAATAAGAAAAATAGATTCCCTGGTGAACAAGCAAGTAGAACTTCTACGACACCGTAAAGGAAAATGAGATCAACCACAATGTAGAATCGAAGAAGTAAACAGGAATCACATTAGTCACAAAGTGTTAAATAGTGATCAAGCCTTACAAAAATGTTACAAAAAGTATTAAAAAAAGAGGGGAATGAAAGCAAATGCACAGTAAATTAGTAATTCGCAATTACCATATCCACTAAGAAATGTCTATTATCCAACGATGACTAAAAGCAAGGGAACATTTTCAATGTCGGCAACCCTCTAACAACATCGAATTGTAGGGCTGTGATTAAGAAAGATCTTGCAGTAATGGAAGCATAGAAATTTAAGTACAGTAGAAATAGTTCAGTCTTGGCTACTTGTTTGATTTACGACCACAATTCACATCAACATGGAACATTTGCAAAATCAAACTTTCCACTGGCAAATAGAAAAATATAAATTTACAAACCCTCGGCATATATGAACTTCGTTGACAGAAAGATACTATTACCTCGCAAGCTAGATGCTGCAAAAGCAACAATGCAGTTCAACAAAGACAGCCCCCCAAAGTGGACTTAAAATATATACTTCAGACATACTGAAACTGCTCCTTGGAGGAAAAGTAGTTTACTAGTCATAAATCAAAGCCACAGAATTTTGATTAACTCTTCAACTCACTTAATTATGCAATATCATATCAAGTTTCAGAAGCTGATGCAAACATGAAACATGGTATGGACATCCACAATCTAATTTGAGAAGAAACCGTTTACATTGCACTTTAAATCACACAATTATTCATTAGATAATATTATTCCTTATTGTTCACAATAGGCCAACTTACAGCCCTTTTTTTTTTGGCAAGTAACAACGTCATTTCACACAATCTTCACTGGAACTACCTGAAAAACAATTGAGCACAACACAAGATATGTGGAAAAAGAGAATAAAAAAATCGAAGTATTCCAGTAGACATTACTCATGTTGAACTTAAACTATTTAGAAAATGCAAAGTGAAATTGAATTTAAATACATTATGTTACAGATGACTGAATCATTTACTAGTAATGCACACTAGGCAATATGTTCATTTGACATGACAGACACACATAGGACATGGACATGGACATCTAAAAAGTGAAAGTTAAACTGCTCTATCCCTATGAGTGAAAGAATTTGTGTACAGGATGTCAACTAGAAGTCAGCTATTCGTAGGACCATGCAAATTCTGTTAAGATAGAAGCATTTCTGTTACTCCTTGAATTCAAAGAATATCCTTCCGACTTTAAACCTTAAGTTTCGCATAGGCATATTTTCAGGTAGCAGATATCCACTAACACCAAGAATTACATTCACTTTTGCAGTCATGATTGCCCCAGTAATCCCATTATACCCCATTGTACCCATACGTGTATGCAGGATAAATACAGCCATTGCTAAAAGGGAAAGTAAACAACCCAGCTCCAACCATCATAGGGACACTCCAAGGATTAGGGCCAACCGGTGTGGCTGCAGAACCTGGTCTGTCATATCCTACAACGGAATATCCACCTCCATAAACACTAGTTCCATAAATATATCCTCCAACACTACTGTACACAGGCAAAGGAACATAACCTGAAAAAGTTTCATGTCTGGGACCATAAAAAAGGTGATTTCCCAATTGATTATTCTTTTCATAAGTCCCATTTATTGCAACTGCTGTAACACAGCTATTGTTACTACTTTTGATTTTCTCTTTCGGCACAGCCCTCTTCACTTCCACAAGTCTACCGTTCAACTCATGAAATGTATTCACCATAACTCTATCAACAGATTCCTCAGAATCAAATGTGACGAACCCAAAACCCCTTGGTCGGTTGGTTGAGCTGTCTTGCATGACGACTACATCAATTATCCTACCAAACTTCTCGAAGTAATTCTTAAACTGTTCCTGAGTCAGATTAGCTGATAAACCCCCTACAAAGATCTTCCTAGTTCTAAAATACTCATTGTTATCACCTTTACAGCCTGTTATATCAAACCCAGTATGAGGTTGGTTAGGTTGGTGCTGATGCTGATGCTGTTGCTGTACAATATGCTTTTCCTGATTGTATTGATGTTGCTCACTTCTTGGGATGGCTTTCTTCACTTCTACCTAAAGAAAATGAAAATTCTAGCGAATGAACAAACCATAACCTGATACCAGCAGCCATTTTGGTTTCTAAAAGAAAGTTAATGAACAAAATATATAAAATCAGAAACCGTCAAGACCCCTCTCACCGCTAACAAAAATTTTAGAAAAGGAATTATCAGAACAGAGAACGCATTATCACAAAGGTACAGAGCTAGCTCATTAACATATAATGAACAACTAGCTTGTTCAAACATTCTAAGGAACAGAATCCAGCTCTATCCTTTCACTTTCTACCCGCACAAACTCAACTGAGTTACCATACACATGAAACTTGAAAGAAACTAAACAAGGTACAATTTCGCATTCTGGATTCTTTCTTCTCTTATCTCTGCAAATGAAAGCTAATCCTCTAGAGACAACACCTAAACCGCCTTCCAAGTAGAGACCAGACACATAAAAAAGTACTTAAAACATGTGAAAGAGAGCTCAAACTAACCGTTCTCCCTAGTATTACATGAGAGTCTTTAAGAGCCTCGTCAGCGAAAGAAGCATCAGAAAACCAAACAAAACCAAACCCCCTGGGATTTCCTGCGTTTCGGTCCTTTGCAACCAAAGAGCCCAGGACATTACCATACTTGCTAAAATAACTTGTGAGAGCATCCTCAGTAGTCTCCCGAGATATGCCTCCCACGAACAGCTTCGCTTTCTCGGCCTCCATCGTGCAAATTCCCTCCGCTGAAAACCCTAATTGCGCCGAAATCACGAAAACCCCCCCAAATCAAAAGCCCTAAACCCCCAAATTGGAACAAAATCCCTAGAAATTGAAATGTGCTTTGAGCGTCTTGACACGCGCCGGTGAAATTGTAAAGATAATGATGTCGTAACGTACAAGGGACTGTAGTTTTCACATTTAACCCCGAAATATACGGTCCAATTAAAACGCAGCGCAAAATGTGCTGTGGACTTTGACTCATGCTGTTTTCCGAACATGGCCCAATAGATCTCTCTACTTTGGATTCAGAACCCAATTTCATCATAAATTCTTTAAGGATGCTTTGTTAGATACAAGGCCAAGGGTTTAGATACTTAACTTGCAAGTCAAATTGTCATAACTCTTATGCTTTTGACTGGTTTTGGAATTTTTAGCAGGCAACGGATATAAACCAATCGATGTTCATCTCTGGTTAAATTTACGTGTAATCACGTGAGTCCCGATAAACTTTTCAAGCACTTTGTTTTTTTGATTAAATGTAGATGCATCATTTGTATTTAATATTTAATGATAATTTTACGTAAGTTTTTGCTGTTTGTTTGTATTATTTTATACCTTAAAATTATTAAATAATTTTTATAAAATATTAAGATATAAATTAGATTTTTAATGTTTAAAATTATCATAATTTTAAAATTATATCTTATTTAATTTTAGTGAGTTTAAATTATTTAAATTGTGATGCTAGACTAAATTAATAATGTAATTATTAAAATTTAATGGTATTTAAATTTAAAATATTGTTAATATTTCTTTTTAAAAAATTGAAAATGTAATATTACGGTGAACATATCTGGATGAATCATGTAAAAGATAGCTTAATATTATTAAGTCAAAGGTGTGACACAGGCACTACACCAAAATAAGGAGTTTTTAGACACTTATGCTTAGACACATTTAATAAGTGTCTTAAATAATCTAAGAGTTGATAGAACTTTTAGACATTTATTTAAGACAACAAAATTTGTCTAAAAAAATACTAAATAATTGCCTCTAATAAACTAAAATGGTGGAATTTTTAGACATTTATTTTAGACAACAAAATTTGTCTAAAATTTATTGCTTTAAATATTTTATAAAATTAATTTA
>JAOSBN010000002.1:3588458-3619803 GCA_027563595.1 Erythroxylum suave | reverse complement strand
GATTATACCTTATATACGGGATGAGTGCTAGGGTTGAGCTCGTACGTGTTTGCATGGGAGTTTCTCACTTATAGATGGGCTTAGGAGAATATGGATTGAGTCCAAGCCGGTCCATGGGTGAGACAGGCCGATCGGCCCGTGAGAATCCGACCCAACCACAAATATATATTTTTTTATTTTCTTAATCTTTGGTGAATTTATATATATAGATATCGTCTATTAAAAATTATTGATTTTAATTTAATTTTACATGACAAAATTAGTATCTTTGACCTACAAGTACTAGTTTGACCTAAACTTAGATGACCAACCACCGCTATTATTACTATATGCCTTCAAATACCTCAGTACGCTTTTTATTTAAGGTTAAAATATAATATTTTAAATTATTATCCGGTGAGTGAGGACCGAGAGGTAATTTAGGTTGGGTTTTTGTCCGAAGGCGGACACAGAGTCGTGGTAGAGTGAGAGCCTAATTTGACCAAACCCATGAAAGAAGAAACGGACGGGAGGCATGCGTACAGTGTAGAGTAGGAGCCTAGGAGAGGATTGGTACAGGACAAGTGAGGATAGATATTTTGAGCGGCGTACGTTTGTCACGTGCTATGCATCTTCCATCACGCACCCTACCCACACCATATCTTCAGCCCTTTCAACCTTCAGAAAGCAGAGATGACGAAATAAGGATCGTTATCACGAAAAGAATAATAATAATTATACTTATCAAAGACTTAATATATATGACTTAACAACCTGTTTTACTAGGATTAGGAAAGCAGATTTATTTGTCAGATTGTTGCTTCTTGAGTTTGATCAAAGTGTGTGGACTTTGGACAAGACACATACAAAGTAGAGGACTTCCTATGCATGCGGTTTTCTGTTCACTTTTGTGCCTTAAAACCCCCTTACGGCTCGCTTCACGAGTTCTCTTTTAAAGCTCTAATTATTTTCTTCTGCTACTGTGTCTTCCATCGCCTTGTTTTATCTTCACGAAGGGCGTGATCATCAACTTACTCGGAGAAAAACCAATCTGATATTCAGACTTAAAAACCATGTCGTACCCACCTTAAAATGATGCTTCCCTCGTCAGCACTACCACTTCATGCATCAGTCCTTTTCTTCAATCCACTAATGTTTCACCATCTCTTCGCTTTAGAGGTTTTATAGTTGGTTTCCACATGGATTTTGGTGTGGTGGGTTTAGACGGGTTGGTGGGTTCGGACACAAGCACTGGCGGAGTTGCAACTCTTCCTAGGTCAGGTCCTGATACGACACTGAAGTGGCACGGATCTGGGTTTCTCAAGCAAGACAGATCTGACACAACTGAAGATGATTGGAGGGGCTCTAAACAGGCCAGAACTGAGTCAATGCTTTATCTTCAGAGAAACATGTCGCTGAAATCTAATAGTACTCTATTCGCTGATGGACAGCGATCTGAACAAATGCTAAGCTTCTCATGTTCCAAATCGGAAACTGAGAAGACATCTCAGCATGTCGCATTTCCTTACTTTCACATTACTTCTGCTTACGGTAGAAATACAGGTACTTGTAAACACATCGACTGTTGGGGAATAGTATGTCTATCAGTCATTATTTGAAGTGATTTTAAGTTATGCCATGGTTTATTGGTTCCCCGTGTGGAAACAACGGCCTGAAGAGGGGTTTCCAGGACGCTTTTAGACTATTCTCGGACATGATTTTAGCTTCTGGTCACTGTTCTTTTGTGGGTCTCCTCTTCCTAATAATTTTAGGTGGCACTCGGTGAACAACACGTTCTAGAATTATAGACAAGATGTTATTGCTTGTTTGGATTTTGATTATGGGGAATGGTGGGAGTCCAAATCTAGGAGGGGTCTTAGTTAGAAAGTCTTGTCAATAACAAGAAGAAAAAAAGTTTCATTTTCTCTCAACAAATCTCTACTCCTGTTTTGAGATGATTGGTTTCTGTTATCAAGCGTAGGATTTTCATTGACAAAACAAGAAAGATCTTTGAAGCCAAAATTTGAACAAAAAGCACAAATCCTTTACTGGGTTACCTACCCTGTATGGAAGATAAACAATTTGTCACTATTGCTTTCTCCTTGAAACACTGTAGGGAATTTTTTTATGGGCATTTAATGACGTCCTTTTTACATTTCTATTTACTCGTTCCCTTCTCGAAGAAGAGCTTTTATTACAGTTTGTACAAATATGCCTTGAAACATCTGTTTCTTTGTTTCTGCAATTTCACTTTTCCTCTTGCTTTTTATCCTCTCTTAGGATACAACAGTGGAAGCTTTAGTAGCGTTGGAAGTATGCACGGGGGTTTTCCAGATGCAAAAGGGCCATTTACTCAGTCACAGTGGATGGAACTTGAACGTCAGGCCTTGATCTACAAATACTTAGCTTCAAATGTGCCTGTACCTTCCCATCTGCTTATTCCTGTAAGGAAAGCTGTTGATTCTGCAGGATTCAACAGCTTTCCAGGAGGATTTCTCCGACCCAGTACTTGTAAGAAGTTTTCTGCGCAGTATATTTTCTTGATATTGTTCTAAGTCAATTTTCTCCCGAGCGCTGATGCATTTATATGTGATTCTTACCCTTTTCCTTTTAAGTATTCTACTGTCTTATGCAGACTTGCAGTATACAAAGCCACAATCTTTATGTGACTTGGAATGATTAGGCAGATGCATAAAGATTGATACTTTGGCTATGCATAATATATGGTTTACCATACTTACGTGTGACTTGGAATGGCAGTGCAATGGGGTAGCTTCCAACTGGGATTCTCGCGCAACCCCGATCCAGAGCCAGGACGGTGTCGTAGAACAGATGGAAAGAAATGGCGGTGCTCGAGAGATGCTGTTGCTGACCAAAAGTACTGCGAGCGGCATATGAACAGAGGCCGCCATCGTTCAAGAAAGCCTGTGGAAGGTCAAACTGGCCATTCAAACGCTACCACCACCACAACCACCGCCTCCGGTGCAAAGTCGATAGTTACGGCTTCGCCCCAATCTGCAGTGGTGGCTGGTCACCGAAGCAGCAGCGGCGGCACAACTAATAGCCTCACCATTGCACAGCATCAGTTGCAGACTGTTCGCTCGTCTAATCTTTTTTCTGCTAATCCCGTCGGAAGGTAGATGGAATAGGAATTCAGAAGTCAAAACTACTTATGTAGCATTTTATGTTGGTTTGTGATAGATATTTATTTGTTTTTCTTCAATATTCTTGGGCAGAGAACTTTGTGATAGATGCTTAATTGTCCATTAACTTGTTTTTTTTTTCTAATATCAGGGAATGCATTACTGAAGAGTTCGGACTTGGCACCTTTGATTCCCTCAACCCTCAACACAAGAGCTCCTTCCTGATGAATGGTAGAAACTATGAAGCTTCCCAAAACCTGAGTGACCAGGAAACTGTTTCACAACGTTCTCTTCGACAATTCATGAATAATTGGCCGAAAAACCAGTCTGATCGCTCCATTGGTTCTTGGCCCGAACTTGATATTCAATCCGATAGAACTCAGTTGTCTATTTCAATTCCCATGGCTTCGTCAGACTATATGTTTTCGACTTCCTCATCGAACGGTGAGAAAACTACCCTTTCTGGTCTAAGGTCATCTTGCGAACTGGATCCAGTACAAATGGGACTTGGAGTTGGTACTGTACTAAACGAACCAAACCAAAGACAAGCAAGTTGGATTCCCATCGCATGGGAGACTTCAATGGGCGGTCCCCTCGGCGAGGTTTTGCATACTACTAATAATGGTTCAGCAGAGTGCAAGAGTTCATCAGCACTCAATCTCATGTTGGCGGGATGGGACAGTAGTCCTAGGTTAAATTCTTCGCCAACTGGGGTCTTACAGAAGGCATCATTTGGTTCACTTTCAAACAGTAGTATAGGACACAGCCCTGGAGCAGATAACAGGAATAGTGAAGGTGCTAGTTAGTGCGATGAGCTGGACAAGGCTCAAGTTCACTTGCCTGTCCTGTAACTTTTTAGCCTTTTGAAATGTGTTATGAAAGGAGAAGAAGAGCTGATAAATGAGTTACATGCTAAGCTCAGCAATTTCCATGAGATTTTCATAAGACATTTCATTTTGTACTTCCGGGTTTATATATAGTATTATGTAACTCTCCTGTTTGTGGATTGTATGCAAAACGGAAGAATGAACATAACTAACAGCAAGGCAGATGATTTTCGAACTCGTCTTCTGGAAATTATGGGTTTGAAGTAACATAACTAAAACTTGTTCGTTGTTTGACTTGACATGGTTTTACCTATGCATAACGATTTGCCTGAGGAGTAAAGTCCAGCCCTTTTCTTGAATATAAGCGCAAGTAACTAGCCTGACTATAAATTGGAGTACAAATTGCAAACCACTTTTGAAGAAATCCCATTAGAGGAAAAAAAACTAAATGATACAGAGAATATGGAGGTGTGCGTAACCCAAAATCCATAGAAGTGTTGCTTCCATCAGATTAGGGCTTTAAACACCACCAAGTAAATTTAGGAGTTGAACTAATGCAATGCAATTACAGGCTAATTGCTTGCCTCGTCAATCAAAAACAACTCCTTAAAAATGTTCTCAGTTCTCACATTGACATCAAGACCACTGTGCCAGTAATCTCAAGCGAAGCAATTTCAAAAGCTAAATGAAGAGAAGGAATTAAAAACAAGAACAAGCAACAAAACCATGAGATTTTCCAAGAGGATGGTGCTCATATTCTATGGGTGTATAAGAGTCTGTCATGCCATGGCGATAGCATTCAGAACGAGGAATTTTCTTATAATCATCGCAGCCAACCCCCTGTTCAGAGTACCAACGTACTCAAATATCACTTCTTTGTTAGATCACCCATCCCATAATCCATCAATATAAATGTATGCATAAATACATACATGGTATAGACACAAGAACGGAGCAGAACCGATCGAAGAGCAATAGAAAAGCAAAGAGATGATCTTTTTCAACCTTGTGTATGGCGGCGAATCTTCTGTGGAGTTCCAGCCTACGTTGGACGCTTAAATACACTAAAAGAGAGACCCTCTCCTTATCAAAACCCTAACCCCAATTTTCGCGATCACGAATCTACAGAACTCCGAGAATGAAACGCCGCCGTCTTGGTTTTGACAAGTGACCGTAGTTCTAATCGAGCCCATTTTAAGCTGTTGGTTTATTTCACTTGAGATTGAATCGAAGGGCATCTTGGGCCAAGCCCCAAACGGGTGGGTTTTAAAATCCGATCCGGTCCTCTACATTAAATGCTTGTTTACATTTATAAAAATAAAAGGGTTTTAACGTCACAGAAACCCATAAAAGGCATTTAATCCAACAGCTACGGCCTGTTCGGTGTTCTCTCCCAATATTCATATACAATAATACAAACAAGCGAACATCAATACTGTTTGGTTAATTTTCCCCCAGGGACACAGAGGTTAAAAAAAGAACTCCTGTTTGCTTCTTAAACCCTAAACATCGAGAACTGGCTCTCAGAGATATTAGCTACTTCCTCTCGAAACTGTCAACTCGGTTACTTCTCTCCCCTTATTGTAAGTAAAACTGTATCTTCAATTCGTTCCTCTTCTATTGATTTTGGTGCCTCTGGGTAAATTACTAGCTAGAATTGGAAAAATCGATTGAACAGTTTAATTTCTATTTTCTGAATCTCTAAGAGTTGTTTGCTTGTTTCTCGCTGCGAATAATTGCCACATTTTTAAAACAATCTTTTCCAGTTTGTCTCAATATTTGAATATATGTTTTTGATTAAACACAAAAAACTGGTTTCTTGTTGTTTTTTTGGTATATTTCTTCTTTTATTCATGGTGAACAATCTTGAATTAGCGACCAGTACTTGAATTTGTGAAATGAACACGTGCTTTTCAACGGGCGTTCAATAGTTGCAAGAGATTGGCGCTTAATTTCCTCTATGTCTAGCTTCGTTGTGAACGAGTTTCTTCCCTTTCCGGCTGGAAAGTGGCTATTTCGGCCATTTACAACTTATATAGTATGTTTTGGTGGGTTGACTATGTGTATTGTTATGAACATTTGTCTATCTAGGAAACTGTTCAATTGGATGAATATAATTTGTAATTGGAGCATTTATGTGATTGCAACCAACAGGCCGCTAAGGTTTTGCGGACAAGTGCCGTGTTGCTGAGTTTCAGTTAGAACTGTTGCTAGTTTCTATGAGAAGTTAGTGGTAGTTCTTTGCTAATTCTTGTAGCTGTCAGAAGCTTTACTAATGTGCTGGAATGGCCAATAATTCTCAATCATCTGGTGGACAGGTAGGACCTTGATCTGATTTGAATCCTAGTCTAACAAATTAAATCTATTCGAGATCCAATTGGCTATGGTTTACATTGCTGCCATGTTGACATAGTTACTTCCAGGAGAAAATTTTCTTCTTTTTAGACTTCTCATCTCTCTTCATTCCCACTGGCCAAGGTCGTTCTTTTTTGTGTATTTATTCATCTGCAACGAAATAATGCTTAATTTTTCCTATTAATTCTCCTCTCTCTCTAGCCACCTTGGCCACCTGCAGTTGGATCCTTGGGTCCCCCAAGTTTTGCTTCACCCTTACCTATGCAAGTAATTTCTCCTACTGTGGTGACTTCTTTTGTTTGGAACTTGTTCACAATCTTGTCTTTACTACTGTATACATGACCTTGCAGTTTCGGCCAATGGTTCCAACACAACAGGGACAGCCATTCATTCCCACAGGTTCTCAGCAGTTTCGGCCTGGTGGACAGCCCATTCCTACTTCTAATGTTGGGATGCAGTCTGGTCAAAATCAACAGTTGCAATTCTCTCAACCAATGCAGCATCTACCACCATGGTCAAGTCAGCCTGGTGTCGCTACATCTTCATCTCAGGCTATGCCTATGCCGTATGGTCAACCAAATAGACCTCTTACATCTGGCTCACCACAGTCACAGCCAACGGCTCCTCATATGGGAGCATCTGGAATTCCTCACTCTTCCGCTTATGCTGTAAGATATTACTTGCAAATTCTTTATCAAATTCTCTTGCTGATTTAATTAACTACTTCTTGCATTGCTTACATTTTTTGTTTCAGTACATACCATCCAATTTTGTGCAGCCGCAAAACAGTGCCAGTACATTTTCACAATTCCAGCCTATGTCACAATCGCATGCCCCTGTTTTACCTGTAGGGGGACAAACTTGGCTGTCATCCGGAGGTCACAATTCATCATCTGCTGTGCCTGTTCAACCTGGTGGACAGCAGCCTCCTCTATCCTTTTCAGATTCAGTGAGTGTTCATTCATCTTCTTTTCTTCTAATCGGAGTTTGTATGTTTTCCATGGTTCAATGTAAATATACTTTGTAATTGTTTGGAGTGGTGTTGAAGATGCTTGGAAATTTTCCTCTAAAAAATTAATTGTTTTCTTAATTGTTTTTAGTGAAGGACTGTCCGTCATTAGTTTGCTGTCTGCATATTTAAATTTTTTGGATAGACACTGATCAAGCCCTTTTACTCGCATATGCAATGTGCTTTTTGAAATAGCATGAGATGTATTCTTGAGCTTTTCAGGAAGTTAATTTGTAAGTTGTCCATTTGTTGTTGCTTTGTGAAGTGAAACTATTCTGTAAGTATGTTTAGAGTACTTTATGCTCCTTTTTAATTGTTTCTTTTATTTTTTCTGTCTACCACAGGCTGTTATAATTTGCTTTTCTTGAGCAATTATTTTTCTCTAATGGCAAATGCAGTTACATATATTCATCAACAATGGCTTAGATTTTCTTCAGGGGCAATTATTTTTGCTTGTGCTTCTCGATGCATCATTTTCTTTGCTATTTTTTTTACCTCTGATCATCTAGTTATGTATTAAACTCTTATTCCTTTTGCGACTACAGACAGCAAACATTCAAAATCTATCTCAGCAATCTTCATCTGACTGGCAAGAGCATACAGCTGCCGATGGGAGGAGGTATGCATTTGTTGGAGGCGTCATCATCTATTTTTTAAGATCTTTATTCTATTATATTGTCCTTTTTGTTCAGTAGTTGTTCTTTTCATGTTAATCTCTCACTTGTGGTTATACGAATATCATTGAAAACATTCATGTTCTGTCTGTTGCAATACCTGACATCTTTTGTATAAATTATTTTGCTAGATATTATTACAACAAGAAAACAAACCAGTCTAGTTGGGAGAAGCCCTTTGAATTGATGACACCAATTGAGGTTGGCCACTATCCATGAGTTCATTCTTCTCAAATTCTACATGCTGCCCCTGCTAATTGCCTTACGTGCTCTTTTGACATATCTTGTTATTTGTTCAGAACAATGTTCCCTTTTTGTGGTTGTAATAATATAGTCATTCCTTAATTGATCAACACTGTTTTATTTGAGTTCTACTTTTCTTTGCATGTTTGTTTTACTGGTCTGTAGCTGTCATGGCAAGTGTGGAGAAATTTAACGACTGGTCTATATGCTCATTGTGAAGGCGGGCTTTCACTTTCTCGAGGCAGGCAATATTTTGTTATTTCCTTTTTCTTTGTCATGTTGGGAAAGCTTTTATGTGGCTTTGGCTTATTGACATGTTTAACCAACATGAATAACAACTGCCTTATTTTTCTCATTATTTCCTGATGAAGTTTTAGAATGAGAATGGAATTTGGTTTGTTATGATTGATATATATTAGTATCAAAGAGATTACATATCTTGAATGATGTATATCTTAGTGTCATGTCTAATTCCATTTGTCCTTCACTCCCAAGTTACTATGTGTTAGTTTCTTTGTGGAGCATTGCGTTAACTTGTCTTGCTGCTATCCTACTCTGTCCATCTAGATTTCCCCGGTGTTCAACTTTAGTCAACTCATTGATGTTTCAGTTTCCTGTTTGATTATTGTTTAGGCTTGTTATCCAGGAACTTGTTCAGAAATACTGTAATGAAAGGAACATAGGAGTTTATCGCTAGGCATTCGACCAAATAGAATCGTCCCATTGCTATAGAACCTATCACTAAAATACCCCTAGAGGATTCTATTCAAGAAATAGCTTTGCATGCTTTGATTCTTTGCCTGACCTTTTTGATGGTTATTGATCACCAGAAGAGGGCTGCTTGTGTTTCATTCACCCTTTTCCGTTTGTAACTGTTTCTTAACAAAATCAAGTTTTGTTTCCTGACATTGTCGCCTGCATTATTCATGTTGAGGCCCTTTGGTGGTTAACCCTTTTTTCTATGTGGCTGTGCAAAGGTTGCCTGGCATATACTTTATGAGATTTACGTGTTGCAACTATTTTCAAGTGGTTTGTATTTTAACTGTACATGTTTCACATTCTTTTTCTGCTCTATTTCTATCACATTTGAAATATTTGGGCCAGTTATGGCTTATAGTGGATATGCTCCAAAGTATGTTCAAAATGAATCAAATAATTGGCAACCATTGCTAATTTGCAGTATATTTTAAGTTATTTTGAGGTAGCAGAATTTATTATTTTCTTATCTGAGATATTTTTCCATTGCTTTTTTAGCACACATACAGCTGTTATATTTATAATTCGTATTCTTGACATTTCACTCTCTCCTAATATATCTATGTGATTTTGCTTGTGGGATTGTCACACATCTTGAATAAACAAATTTATCATGTTTCTTTCCAGTTATATTGGAATTTTAGGTAAATATGATGACAGTGTATCCTTTGTTATTTCTCTTACTATTAAGATCCTTTACGTGACAATTAATGTTATTTTGGCAGAGAGCTGATGCATCTACTGTCTGGAAGGAATTCACAACTCCAGAGGGGAAGAAGTGTGTTTACTTCTCTGTTAATCAACTTTTATGATAAATATTTTCTCAGGATGGGTTTTGAATCTTTTGTTTTTACAGAAATGTAGCTTAATTGTGGATGCCTTATGCAGGTATTACTATAACAAGGTTACAAAGCAATCTAAATGGTCTATGCCTGATGAACTCAAGGTATAAAATTGTTCTCTAATAGTTTCCTCTTCTGAACTGCTGCACTTTGATTTAAACTCTTCATTGCTTGTTTCCAGTTAGCTCGTGAGCAAGCTCAACAAACAGTTGTTCAGGCAAATCAAGCAGTGACAGATGTTGCTTCTCAAGTCCCACCAACTGCGGCTGCCACGGTGGAGGATGCTTCTAACACAAATATTTCAGTTTCCTCTGGTCCATCTGCGCCACTGGCTGGAGTAGCTTCAAATTCAGTTTCATTGACACCTGTGGTAACTGTTGCTGATTCTTCCTCTATGGTATTTACAGAATCAGCAAATATTGCTGTTACAACTTCTATACCAACAAGCACTGCTAGTGTCCAACCACCTACTGCCACGACATCTTTGCCAACCTCTGTTTCAGGGAGTACTGTGGTTCCTAGTCCTTCATCCAATGCTCAGGCAACATCATTGTATGAATACTTGTCCTTTTTATATTGTGAAGATGTCTGCAATTTGGATGTCCTGTCCTTTGATTGCTGCCTTCCATTTCTTAAACAATTTGCAGGAGTGGCTTTGACAATATAGCAATCCATGGCGGTGGAAGTTCTGGGGACGGATCATTCAATCAGGATCTTGAGGTTGTAACTTGTCGTTCTGACTTAAAGTTGTTAATTGGTGATGAATATTTGCTCAACGTAAACGAACATAAATGCTATTTTGTACTGTGGAGAACAAGGAAGAGATATGTGTATCTTGGTTTGATCATCCACAGTTGTATATACCTACAAGCTAATGCTCTTCTTACAATAGTCTGTATGCTTGTGAGAGAAATGATCAATTTTAATTTGATGTGTTGAATGTGTTGCTTGCAGGAAGCAAGAAAAGGAACTGTTGATGCAGGCAAAACTAATTTGCCCTCGTCGGAGGAGAAAACCTCAGATGATGAACCTTTAGTATTTGCCAATAAACAGGTATTATAGAATCAATTTCCAACCAACATTCATCCTGACCCATAAAAAGAGTGGTGCTGATAGAACTCTAGTCTCAAAACACTAGAGATTTTACTGTTTTATTGATATAATACCGTAACGAATATAGCATTACAGTATAGCAGTATAGTAAGTATACTATCCAGAGCAGAATGCTCCTCAGAAGGCTAGTAATCCTTCTGTCTCAATTCAGCAACTATCTTCCTACCTCTCTCCTTCTCACGACCCCCTATCTTAACCCCTTCTCTCCCTACATTCTGTTAGCCACCTCAGCTCACTATTCTTCCTCCTAGAATACACTTTCCAGATTAAAGGTTTATTTCCCCTATTATTGTCCCTCTCCTTGTCTAATACATTCTCTCCCTCACTGACCCTATCAGGTGCCATAATTTTTTTTCCATGCTGGAAAACTGTGGTCACTGCTGTCCATAAATGTCATTTTTATTGTCTGTGTTTGTTTCTTAATTATGCTATTCATATCTTCAGGAGGCCAAAAACGCATTCAGAGCTCTTCTTGAATCTGTAAACGTTCAGTCTGATTGGACTTGGGAGCAGGTAACATGATTTTGTTTCGTTCTTGCCATTTATGTCCTCATTGAATGACTATTTATTGATGTTACAATCTTATATTAGACAATGAAAGAGATCATTAATGACAAACGATTTGGTGCACTGAAAACACCTGGAGAACGGAAGCAAGCATTTAATGCGGTAAACATATTTCAAGGAATTTGTTTTGCGGTCATTAATGTAGTGTGCAGGTACTGATTTAAATTTCTTCATCTCTGGTGTTTAAGTATTTGGGTCATCGGAAAAAGATAGAGGCTGAGGAGAGGAGAATGAGGCAGAAGAAAGCTAGAGAGGAATTCACAAAGATGTTAGAAGTACGTTAATGCAGCTGAGGCTCTTCTTTTTTTCTTTCTTTGATATATATTTCTCATTGTGACAATGCCTTCCATACTTTGATCTTGTTTCAGGAGTCCACAGAACTTACTTCATCAATGAAATGGAGGTTCAAGTCTCTCTGCATTATTTTTTGGAGTTTTGTTTCTTTGGTTTTAGGTGCAGTACTTATGGCTCTACGTATGGAGATTTCAGTATCTTAACTCTTCATTATTTGCTATCAGTAAAGCTGTCAGTTTGTTCGAGAATGATGAACGGTTTAAGGCTGTTGAGAAAGCCAGAGACAGGGAGGATCTTTTTGACAGCTATGTTGTGGAGCTGGAGAGAAAGGTAAAGGAAGGGCAGTGTATTTATTTCTGTTTTATTATTTATGAATGCAAATTTCTTGCATTGTTATAGAATGATTACGTTTGATTTTATGAGTAAGATGATCTGACGATCTGTCTTATCATGCTGTTACTTGTGCCTACACATAATACAGGAAAAGGAAAAGGCTGCAGAGGAGCACAAGCAACATCTGGCAGAATATAGAAAATTTCTCGAGTCGTGCGACTTCATTAAGGTATTAATGAGATATTCATGGTTTTGATTTTCATTTCTGAAGTCTCTCATGGTCTGCTTTTCCATCACAGGTGAATAGCCAGTGGCGCAAAGTTCAAGATCGCTTGGAGGATGATGAAAAGTGCTTGCGCCTCGAAAAACTTGACCGCTTACTTGTTTACCAGGTATAGTAAACCTCTTGTATGCTTTATAGCACTTTTTTTGTTTGAACAGGAACTAAATGTGATGCTAGTGGTGCAGGACTATATCCGTGACTTGGAGAGGGAAGAGGAGGAACAAAAGAAGATACACAAGGTAGAATCTGTGTGCAAACTCTTTATATATAGCCATATATATATATCTATATATATTTCAGTCTAATTTTGTTCTAATGGTTTTTATTACCGGATAACAGGAAAAGCTGAGAAGAATTGAGCGGAAAAACCGTGATGCATTTCGCAAAATGATGGAAGAACACATAGCTGCTGGTGCACTGACAGCTAAAACTCGCTGGCGGGAGTATTGTTTGAAGGTCATTTCTTGATTATTGTTAAGACAAATATAAATAACTGTTGCTTGGTAAATCAATACGAGGAGCAACAGACTGTTTGAAGCCTGTATTTGGTTTTTGTTTGATTAGATAAAGCACTTGGACGAATACCATGCTGTTGCTACAAACACCTCTGGTTCAACACCAAAAGGTTTGTACGAGGGTGCTGCTGAAGAATTAGAGAAGCAGGTACCGGTCTCACAGTTGATTCGTAATTTATGTTAGCTTTCTTGGACCTATCACACCAGATTCTGCTTGCAAGTTGTGGATCAGTGAAGAGGCAAAAGGCTTAAAGATTTTCTAACCTTTATACAGTTGTTACCTAGTTTCCCATGAATGTGGTTACTGTTTTTGTATCAATTATCTGGGTAGTGTAGTGGTGAAAATTTGGTGCATCTTGTGTGCTGTATTTAATTAGAAACTGAACAAAAATTCCGGATTCTACCATCTCAATTTTGCATGGATGTGATGTTAAGGACACTAAATTGTTTGGACCAGCAAGATAACCAGTAGGGAAACTTTAAGGGCTCATGTAAAATGTCGTTTTGATATTTTATGGATTTAAGAAAATGTAAAGAGAGAGGATAGGCTGGGAAAACTTGTATGAGGTGTTTGTTGATTTTTCTCCTGTCTTGGCACTAGATGGGGACTTGAGATTTTAGCTCCGAGTAATTGTGTGACTCAATGCTACTTGTAACTCTTAAGCTTCTCTTTAACATGTTTGCTGTCCAACTGTGTTGAATGTTGTCTTTTTTTTTCCCTTTCTGGTTCCTACTGCTAGGAGTTGAGGTCTACAGGTCTAACTCGTTTTGTATGTTAACAGTATCACGATGACAAAACTCGGATAAAGGATGCAATGAAGTCAGGAAAGGTAAGGGTTTATCGTACCTTCCTTTCCATGTTTATTGCCCTTAATGTGTGTCTAACATTTATTGCTGCAGATCACTGTGTTGTCTACTTGGACGTTTGAAGACTTCAGGTCTGCTACTTCTGATGATATCGGTTCTCCTCCTATATCAGATATCAATCTGAAGGTACCTGCTTAGTCAAATCAAATAATGACCTCTCAAATTTGTTATCAGGGAATGTTAAAAAGAATAAGAAATAAGTTGAATTGTGAGCTCATCATACATTGTGGAGTTAGAGGCTTGCATAATGAATTGGATGGCAGTTTTCAAATTGAAATTATTTATTCTTCTGATTCTAGATGAGGCTGTGGAATAGTATTGTATTCTATTCGGGTAGCCTATATTAAGTGGCTGGCACTATTGGAAAAGGTATATGGCATTTAATGCTCTCAAGCTCACAATTTTCCCCCTTGAGGCCTGAGATGTTGGTGTTGTTGGGAAGACAATTCACATATGAAGTTGACGGCTATATATGGTAGCTATATTACTGTCTTAGATATGCGGTGTTTGTTAAACTGCAAAGTTTCTCATGAAAAATCAGAAGTTCGTTAAACTTCTAAAACGTTTTTTATATGTTTTCCTTTATTTTTTATGTAAACAATGTTACCTTCACCCATTGCTGGGTGGGCATGTTTGATACCTATCTTTGTCTATTTCCACTTGAAGAAGTGAACGTGAACATGAAATGGCAATAATCAGAGAGACAATTGTACAAGCAAGCTTCTTGGACTTTTGCATGCAAACTTCATACTGCTTCAGCTTGCTGCTTACTTTTATCTGTAGTTCATTAGCAGTATTTGACCTATTATCAACATACTGATCTAATTGTGTCTGGTATTTTGAAGCTTTTGTATGAGGAGCTGGTTGAGAGAGCCAAGGAGAAGGAGGAGAAGGAAGCTAAAAAGCGCCAGCGCCTTGCTGACGAATTCACAAAACTGTTGCAAACATACAAAGTACGGAAAATCTATTTTGGGAACATCACGTTGAATGCAATTCTGTCTTGGGATTATTTTTCAAATGTTTCTACTTATTTTTTTTTTTAAAACAAGCGTTTCTACTTTTGTCCTATATGTATTACAATCAAATGTTCTTTTCTAGGACATAACTGCAAATTCTGATTGGGAGGATTGCAAATCACTAGTTGAAGAGAGCCAAGAGTATAGGTATTACAGTTGTTGGCAGCACTAGTAAGATCCTTTTTCATTTTAGATTTGTTTAATGGTTTTTTCATCTTGCTTTTCTCTTGCAGGGCAATTGAGGAAGATGGTTCGAGGAGAGAGATTTTTGAGGAGTACATTGCACATTTGCAGGAAAAGGCCAAAGAGAAAGAAAGAAAGCGTGAGGAGGAAAAGGTACGTGTATTTCCTTCACAATTATGATTGGGTATTCATGGCCAGGGTAAAATGACTTGATTTGAGTATCCCTTATATTTATAAATCAGTATTTTTGTGCTATGACTTATGAAAGATGTTTTAGTAGAAATACTCTTGTTATTAGTTTGACTCATATTCCCAACAGTTTTTGAAAGGCATCAGGTACTGTTCTCATAGTTGAACACAATATGATTGGAAATAAAAAGTGCAGCCTTCATATGGTGTTTGCATCTGTCAAGCTCATTCTTGACATGTGTTTGGAATTGCTCTTCTATAAATGTATTATTTGTGCCGTTTAATTACAAATACTTTTCACGTATTGCAGTGTTTCTTGAGCTCTATTCTTATAAACTTTTCTTGTTTGCAGGCTAAAAAGGAGAAGGAGAGAGAGGAAAAAGAGAAGCGGAAAGAGAAAGAGAGAAAGGAGAAGGAGAAAGAGCGTGAAAGGGAAAAGGGAAAGGAAAGAACTAAGGATGAAACAGATAGTGACAATGTGGATGGAACTGATAGTTATGGCCATAGAGAAGATAAGAAACGGGAGAAAGATAAAGATAGGAAGCACCGGAAACGGCATCAGAGTGCAACCAATGATGTAAGTTCTGATAGGGATGAAAAAGAGGAGTCTAAAAAGTCACGCAGGCATGGAAGTGAACGTAAGAAATCTAGAAAGGTATGAGACTCCTGTTGTTTTTCATGTTATCGTGTGGAATATGCGACTTTTAGTTCATATGAAATCCTTTTGCAGCACGCATATACACCTGAATCAGATAGTGAAAGCCGGCACAGAAGGCACAAAAGAGATCACCGCGAGTCCCGTAAAAGTGGTGGATATGAGGAGCTTGAAGATGGGGAGCTTGGTGAGGATGGAGAAATCCAGTAGTTCCCTTCCATCTTTGGAGAATACTAATTTAAATGCTTGGACCTGATATGAGAATTTCTCAGCTAAGTTTATTGTATGTTCTGGAAACTCTATTTTGCTAATGTAGTCAACTAATTGTATAATCTTCTCATGCATAAAAGGCAGTATAAATCTTGCCTTGGAGTTTGGGATTCTGTTTATCTAAAAAACTGGTCATTGAATAGATATTTACAACTGGCTTTTCCTGCTTGGCGTGAAGACATGCAAAGTAAATCTCAGTATTGTTTTTCTTTAAAATAATTCGAAATGGTTGATGGAGTTGGGATTAGTTGATCTTAAGCCAATAGGATTTGATGAAAAATAGATTATCCTGAGTATTACGATTGTATTTGAAACATCTTTCAGTGGATAGGTCATGCTTATTGCACAAGATGAAAAACAGGCTGGTCAGTTTGATGCGTTACTTTTAAGTGCTTTTAAGCCATAACCAGATCAAGACTTTAGAACATCATAAGGGCATGGAGGATAAGAGGTACGTGCAATACTGTTTTGGCTAAAAAAAAACAGAAATAAAGAAGAGTTCTGTCTTCTTTGTTTGGACCAAAATGAGAAGTATACTATAATGCCTTTGGGGTCAACTATTAACAAAAGACATGGGTATAAATGTTAGGTGGAGTTGACACGTTTAGCTCACAGAACGAAATTGAAAGCGTATGGTGATCAATTTTGAAAGGGCTTTAATTTCTATCGATTGATGATAATAAATGTATAATTTCTACAATAGCTGCATTCTTGATCTCTTCAAAAATGCTATCTCCAATCTCCATTGCAATGTCCATCTGCTGGAGTTCATATCTGTTCCATTCTTGTGTTGAATGCATTAAATCTAAGTCCAACAGCTTTTTCAAGTTCAGCCTGTCCCCAAATACTTTCCAACAGGACTTCGTTTTGTCATCAATGATCCTCCGCAGCTCTTCTGGCCCCAAGCATTCTTTGAAATGTTCCTGTTGCTTCTGCTTCCTTACCTGGTTTTTTATTATCTCCCGCAGACAATCAAACAGGAGCTGCTTTGTTTGCTGAAAAGCTGTTAATTACCAAGTGTTTTTGGGAATCATCAGAGTGAGTTTGCTTATGGACAGTCTCATCTTTCATGATATTGTAGCTTTGATCTTCTATAGAATAAACCAGTTCAACCAGAGATAGTTTGATGAAAAGTAATGGATACTAACCTTTATGAAGTGGTGATCCTCCATGACCTGGTATCCCTTCAAGAACTGAAACTGGGCTCAGTGGTTTAGTCTCTTCTATTTCTCTCCACTTGAACCTTCCATGTGAAATAGCCTGTTTGCTCCGTGGATAACTCAACCCCTTCAAACCAAGAAAAAGGTTAGGAATATTCAGTTTTCCTACCTCTCTTTCTGTTGGAGTACAGAGCTGAAAAGATTCTGTAGTCTTTACTCTGAATTCGTGAGCTCTTTGCAATGAAGTTGTGGTTTCGTTCACATCACTTTCAGAGCATGCATTGAACACAGTCGTGCTACTGGCAGAGGAAAACTTGTCAAAACCTGCACCTTCTTGGTTATGCCCAACCCTTTTTGGGACGTTAGACTTTTCATCTCTTTGATCTGAAATTTTGATTCTCAGCTTCTCATTAATGGAAATGACCCAGTTATATGTCGCTTTTATTATTCTTGGACAATTGCTGATACTCTTTCTGCTTTGCTTTAGACTGGAACTAACTGACCTCTTTGTGATCTTTCTTCCATTACTGTGAAAGAAGCAGCCACTTTCCGAACTTAACCCCGCCTTTCTTAGATGCCCTCTTTCTAAAAGGTAAACCTCTAGCATGAAAGGTTCTTGCTGCTGTTGAAGAAGCTGTTGAAGTTTAACTGGTTTTGATGTAGTAGTAGCCATTGGATAATTTGAGTATCAAGTGCTTGAAAGGGACTGCAAATCAAACAAGTTCCGATGAAAGATGGTGATATTATAGTAAACTTGATAGAAAAAGCTTACGTCTGTTTGGTACTGAATAGGACAAGGGGAAGTTTTGGTACTTGAGGCTTGAATGAACAGAGAAGGATAGAGGTATAATACAAAGATCTCTAGGATATGTCTGTTTATCCAAGTCTGGTGGTGGTACTGGTATTTAATTTGAGAGTTTCAAGTTACCTTTTCGCAAAAGTTCAGGTCAATGGTGGCATTCTGATTTGGTTTTCTTCTATTCTCTTTGTTCTTTGTGCCTTAAGTCTGTTTCTGGATTTATAAGTCACAGCACTCGTTCAAAACCTTGTATCTCCAACATCTTAATTGCTATATTTTGATGTTGGTCCCATCTGATGATGACTATTTCAGAGAAAATACGTTGCAATTTCATAGTTCCTTTCATTTTGCCTCTTCCATCAGATTCTGACCAAGATGCAATTGTTTTGGAGATGGAAGTAACTAAAAACATGCTTATGACATCATTAATCAATCCAATTTGTGTTCAGTGTTGGAGTTTTTATTAAGAGAATTGCATTACATCTTTTGGAATCCAATCATGTTCTTTTATCCTGTCCACGCTCCATAACCACTCCCTAAAAAGAGAAGAAAATTAAAAGAAGAAACATCCCCACCACCATCATCCTCCCCAAGTAAAGTTGTATAAGGGTCCCAATATGGTATACCTTGCTAATGCCAAAGTGAGGTTCAGAAATCATCAAGATTTTGATTTCAATTTCTAAAATTTGATATAATAGATTACTAAGTTTTAGCTATTAGCCAGAGTGATTGAATCAATTCGGTTGCATGTCATACATCAGTTTGTGTTAGTCCTTTCCTTTCATTTAATTCAACGAAACAGTTAATTTTTAAATTAGTACGAATGTATATAGCTTCCATATGTCTCTAATCTTCTGCTTTTTCTCGGCGAGTAATTATAGTCTGATTCTTGGCAAGTTAGGTTGATCTAATCCTACTTACCCTGGTCACTTCTGTTGTGGTTGATGCAGTTAGGTTTTGACTATGCAAGTAGGATTCTGTTTGTTGAATTTAAAGCGAAATAAGAGCACCTGATACAAGAGGTAAAGTCAGTGTGTGGGGTATTTGTATATACATTTCAAGTGTTCTGTAACATTTTGAAGCAACACATTGATTGAACATGATCCCATTTTTATCAAACGCATCGGACATCAGAATGTGGTGTATCCAACTAATGGAGATATGGTCCTTAGTAATAAGAACAACTCAATAAAAGCTACACTGATGCTCGAGATATGAAAAGGTCCAGCAGCCTGTAATATTACTCATATAATAGCGAGGTTGTTTCCAGGAAATATGATCCTTCGTAACAAGTATAATTCTGTGTGGGGTCTTGCAGTGGAAATTCTCGTGAAGTTGATGGGATAAAATGTGGACCCTGAAGGTGTCACACTTCTAATTAATGATAGAAAGTGCCTTACTTGTCACGCACTCTTGGGGACTATATCAAGTTAATCCTCCTAAAGTCCTAACCCCACCTCTCTAATGGAGTTTCCTTTACATTTTGTCTCCTTGCTGCTCCAAAGCAGAAGTTCTGAACTATATACTGCTGAGATAGTAACCTGACGTCTACGGTTTGGTTGGCTACTCTGGTAATTGCGTGGCTACAGTTTAATATACATGCACAAAGCCTACGTGCACCAAGAGGTGTTGTCAGCCCGTATAATCATCAATCACTGAACTCTAAATTCCAAGCCCAAACTTTCCATATCACAAGATAACAATCCGTTGCTCACGCAAATCAATCTCCCACCTTTCACCCACACACAAAACCACCGCAACAAATGCGGCGTTTAAAACAAGCTCACATACGAAATCCTGACAACCGTAAATACCAGGTTGTAAATAGCCACAAGGGAATCAAAGTTTGTTACAAAGAGAGAAATTGTGTCATCGCAACTGTATATAAATCATGTACAGCAACACCTTTTTGTCATTAGGATTATTCAATACAAAAATTGTCCTTTTCTTGTCTATTACAGAGTGTTTCATGGTATCAGATCGGTGTCTCTATTTTACCTTTTAAAAAACCCTACCTTTTAACTCTAAAAATGGAGATGGAAGAAAATACAGAACTCCTAATTGACGAGGAGGCTTAAAACATTATGGTGGTAGACAACCTAGGAAATCCCCTTGTAAATACGCCTCTCGAAGCATCCAATTACCTATAGTGGAGTCGGTCAATGATTATTTCGTTGAAGGATAAGGGAAAACTCGAGTTTGTGAATGGAGAAATACGACCACCCGTTGAAAATGAGAAACTTATGAAGAAGTGGACGAAAATGGATAATATGGTCATAGCTTGGATCATCAATTCACTGTCAAAAGAAATTGCCGACTCCTTCTTAGTGGTGACGATGACGAGAGATCTCTAGAACGAATTGAAAGGATGCTACGGTAAGAGCAACGAACCTCACCTATATAAAATTATGCAAGAGGTCAGCAACTTGAGGCAAGGTAACAATACTGTAACCGTCTATTTTATGAAATTAAAAAATTTGTGGAATGATTTAGATTCTTTGATGCCGATGAGTATGTGTAGTTGTGAGTTTGCTGGTCATAATTTGGGTGTTTTTAACACAAATAAGCTAATGGAGTTCCTGCTAGGTCCTAGAGAAGAATATGCTACAATAGTGAGTCAGATTATGTTGCTTGAGCCTTTGCAGCAGGTAAATAAAGCATATTCCATGATTCTAACAATAGAAAAGCAAAAAGATGTAAATGTTGGGAACGAGAATCAAATGAGGGTGGCTCTTATGGCTAATTCGAACAACTCTAAGAAATAGGGAAGCAGGGATTTTAGTAACAAAAGGTTTGGAAATAGAAGAGATGAAAATTTCTAAGATCGTTGCAAGGAGAAGGGGCCCACGAAGGATACGTGTTTTCAATTGGACGGAACACTGGAGTGGTATAAAGAATTACAAGGGAAGAAGTGTAAACCATAGTATGCCACGATAACCATGGGTAGCTCGCAGGAGGAACAGAAAATAGAGCCACATTCCAACCCCGAAGTCTATATTGCAACCCTCACATTGCAAGTTCAAGACCTAATGCTCATGATTAAGGGTAAATTCTTGGCTGATGTTAATCACATAGCTTCAGGTACGAACCTAAATTCTTTTAGTTTTAGTAATAACAAATGTGAGGATTGTACATAAATAGTAGATTCGGGAGCCTTAACGCATATGTGTCGTGACCTAACATTTTTTACAAACAAAACCGATAACTCTTCTAGATGGTTCAAACAGTAATGTTGAACATGTTGGAGATGTTGATTTTGATAAAACTTTTCAGTTACAAAATGTTCTTCACATACCAACATTCCACCACAATTTAATATCCGTCTACAAAATAGCCACCCAAAACAAAATTGGAATCATTTTTGTAACTGATAAAGTGTATTTGCAGGACCTACGAACTAATGACATTGTGGCCGTGAGGAGGTGAAAGGGGGGATATATAAAATCGGCGCGGAAAATCAACTAACACCATCAACCTTAAAAGGTCCTTTGGAATTCTATGTTAAGAACCCGATTGCTAATAATGTGAAAGAAAATTTCAATATTTGGCATTTACGTCTCAGACACGTATTGAAAAACAAAATTACACGTTTACCGAATTTAAGTATTCAGTTCGTGAAAATACTTTATGTGATATTTGTCCACTAGAAAAACAAATTAGAAAGCCTTTTTCAAAACATATAACGTCGGCCCAATAATCTTTTGAAACCTTACATATTGATTTATGGGGCCATATGTGGTCTTTAATGGCTCAAGTTATTTTTCAATCATAGTCGATGACTTCACGAGAGCCAACTAGACTTAGTTATTAAATAGTAAGGATCAGGTGTATGAAACTCTCAAAATCTACATAGACATGATTGAAAACCAATACTAAACATTCATTACTTGTATTCGTATCGATAATGGCATCAAGTTTGTCAATAAAAGGTGTACGGAAATTTTACAAAATAAAGGAATAATACACCAAAAATCTTGTCCTTATACACTCCAACAAAAACACGTCGTTGAACACAAACACAAATGCCTCCTTTAAATTACTAGAGCCCTAATATTGTTGAGAAATCAGGTCAAGATTTGATCCCTATTGAAACCAAATAATTATGAAATTTTTTTGCAACCTTTGATTTCCTGAAATTCAAGATCATTTCAATTCTATAAAATGATTAACACATATTGTAATAAGGTAGAAACTTAATTTTGTACCTTATTTCGAAGCTTGATTTTTATCTTGTTGTATCCCTCAAACTGTTCTTGAAACCGATCTGTTTCAACCACCATAGCTGCATAAATGTCCAGTCTCTAACGGTATCCACAGAATGAGTTGAGAGAACTATGTAACTCTTAAAGAGAGGGTTAAGCAAGAAGTGTTAGCTCCGTTGAGCTTAAGCCTAGTTATAATTAGTTTTAGACGTTTTAGTAATTTAATTGAAATTAAATTCTAATTTCAATTAAACTTTAATTACAATTACAAATTCTAATTAAATACCAATTATATCCATATAAGATTCAATATCTCATATTGATCCTTATTTATTAAATATCTCATTTTTAATCATAAAGTTTCTCAAACTTTACAATCGAGTCCAACTTAATTAAATTAACTTTGCTCTCTTCAACCTATTCTATATGTGAGACCTATTAGGTTCCCAAATATGTTGACAATGATTATAAATTCTAATCCTAATTCATAATTGGAATTAGATAAATCTTTAATTCTCCAATTAAGCAATTTATAATCATAGATTAATATTGGCCTCTAGTAACACATCAAGACCACCAAAATATTTAAGAATGTCAAAGTGATTTTGACTTAACTTTTTCCTTGCATCATTTTTCTGTATAATTCAATCCTTTCATCAACTAATGTTCGACATAGAGCATGAAATTAATGTCTACTCTATTTTGAGTCCAATCATATTACTTCTTTGCCATTAGCTATTGATTCAATTAATGATATTTGTAAACTATTTACAAAATATCATTGCACCTTGTCCAAGGATTTCTCGAATTAATATTAATCTAGAACAACAGAACATTATCCCTAATTACTTTAGGGTGATGAATCCTATCTTGATCACTCAACTACCTCTATATAGTTTATGCTA
Source organism: Erythroxylum suave (assembly GCA_027563595.1). NCBI lineage: Eukaryota > Viridiplantae > Streptophyta > Magnoliopsida > Malpighiales > Erythroxylaceae > Erythroxylum > Erythroxylum suave. Next base: position 3,596,624 of record JAOSBN010000002.1, on the reverse strand, counting down.
CATCCAATAACTACCAATCAAACGACCAAGGATTAAATAGATCATAAGTAGTATCAAAACATAGTAATCCCCATACAAGATAACTTTGATGATCTCAAGTCAAATGATCACTTATACAATCATCACAATGAGAATTCCATAGACATACAAGTAATGTTCAAAATAGATTTCTCATATTGGATTTGTTCAGAGAACTTGTTCTCTAACAAGTACCTATATATTTATTTGAGTATCTCTATACTTAAGCCTTTGAGATCAACTACTTCCTTCATAAGGAGAAAGCACAACATATGCTAGTCTTTTTACATTCTATTAATTACCAATCTTAATAGAACAATGACTAGGAACATTTAGGGATAATACATAAATGTAATATGAATCTCATACTTATAATCTCAATATAATTTTATTTGTAATGTACAATTATTCTATGGACTTTATCATATACATCTAAACATGTACAAGGTAAATAATGTCTTTAAATAATTTGTTGCTAAACTACAATCAAAGCGATTGTCTATAGGGCATAAACCAACAAATATATCAAGTCAATTTGCTTAAACATTTTTGGGGGGAAGCTTTACTCATGCCAACATTTATCATCAACCAACTTCCTACAAAAATTATATCATGGCAAACACAATACGAAAAGTTTTACAATAAAAACCCTCATATGCAAATTTAAGGGTTTTTGTTGTCTAAGTTACGCGGCAAAGACCAAACCACACAAAGACAAATTAGAACCACGTGTAAAAAAATGTGTATTTTTGGGATAGTGTTCGGACACAAATTGCTTGACCTTAACGACAAGAAAACTTTTGTTTCACGAGACATGGAAGTTTATGAAAAAATTTTCCAACAACCAACCTAACACTACAATTTTTCTAAATGGTTTTGAAAGCCCAATGGATCACCTTTCAAGCCAAGGCCGATCTCCAAATACTTCCTCCCATTACCAAACCAAAGATACACAACCTTCACCTACTAGCCCACCAAATGAAAACCAAAACCTACACAGTCTACCTGACCTGCCCAGTACAACTTCTCACCATAACCATCCTCCTCAACCCGAAAACACTCAGCACCCGACTACTATCTCACCCATCTTACTTGAAGGACTAGATCACCTCACTTCCCACACTCGACGAAGCTGCCACGACATTGTTCGAGATTAGACCATCCTCTAACGTCTCTCTAATTTCCCACTCCTCACCTTATATGTCGTTTATGGCCAACGTTGATGCTGAATGTGAACCACTATCCTTTGATACTGGTAAAACTAATCCTCTTTGGGTGAGTCCTATGAATTTGAACTTAGATGCGTTAGAAGAAAATAACACCTGGAAATTGATGAGTCTATCGAAAGGGAAACGCGCATTACACACTAAATGAGTTTTTAAAATTAAGAGGAAGTCGGATGGGTCGATGGATCGAAGAAAAGTGCGATTGGTGGTTCACGGTTATGGTCAGAAGGAAGGTGTCGATTATACAAACATTTTTCACCCGTCGCTAAACTAACGACAGTGTGGATCTTGATAGCCGTCACAACAGCATATAATTGGCAATTACATGATTGTGACATCAACAATGCCTATCTTCATGGGTTTATCGAAGAAGAGTTATATATTCATTCCCATAGGCGTATTCGAAGGTTGCTCCGAGTCAAGTATGTCATTTACGAAAGTCCTTATACGACCTTAAAAAAGCAGGTGGACAATGGAACTGAGAAGTCACGTTAAAGCTAAAGGCTTATGACTCAACTCAGTCAGATTCTGATAATTGTTTGTTCATCAAAGGCTCTGCTAATTGTTTTATAGCTCTTGCAATTTATGTGGATATTGTGCTTATTACAAGCCCTTCGGAGTATTTAATTATGCAAGTCAAAGTATATCTCAACGATCAGTTCACCATTAAAGATATGAGACAAGCCAAATACTTCATTGGAATAGAATAAATCGCTCGGAAGATGGGATGTTTCTATCTCAAAATAAATTCATACAGGACATCCTTTTGGAAGCAAATTTGCCAGATTTAAAAGAGGCTGCGGTTTTTTTTTCCTCAAAGCAGTAAGCTAATGATTGATTTTGGTCTTCTACTCATGAATGTTGATAGCTACGGAAGAATCGTGGGTTAGCTGCTTTATTTAAATTTAACAAGGCCAGACGTAGCTTTTGCGGTACAATTATTGCTACAGTTCACGACGAAACCTTGACAGCCACATTGGGACTCCTTATTACATGTCCTATGTTACCTAAAGAAGAAAGCAAACGCACGCCTTTTATATCCAATGCAAGCCTCAGTTCAACTCAAAGTTTTCTCTAACTCGAAATGGGTCGGCTGCAATTTCGCAAAAATCTCTAATTAGTTATTATGTTATGTTGGGTAATGCCTTGGTTTCTTAGAAAACAAAGAAACAGTGAATAGAATGTCGGTTGCCCACAAAAGCTGAATACAGGAGCATGACAAGTGCTTTGTGTGAACTTCGTTGGATCATTTACATACTTAATGACATGCAGATTCCCTTGTCCCTACCTATTCCACTCTATTGTCACAACACAACAGCCATACACATCTTCAAAAACCCAGTTTTCCACAAATGGACGAAGCACGTCCAAATCGACTGCCACCTTGTTCGTAACGTCATCACAGAAGGCTTCATCTCGACTTCCTACACTCTCTCATCATCACAACTAGCCGATTGCTTCTCCAAACCTTTGTCATCCGTTGCCCTGTCTTCAAACATCACCAAGTTAGGTCTGTTATCACAAACACCAACTTGAGGGGAGCTGTTAATAGGCCCATATAATCATCAATCACTGAACTCCAAACTCCAATCCCAAACTTTCCATATCACAAGATAACAATTCATAGCTCACGCAAATCAATCTCTCATTTAAACCTAACAACTTTAAAAATCAGGCTATAAATAACCATAAGGGAATCAAAGTTTGTCACATGAGAAAGAAATCGTTTCATCACAACTCTATATAAATCGTGTACAACAACACCTTTTTGTCATTATGATTATTCAATACAAAAATTGTCCTTTTCTTTTCTATCAAAGTGTTGCATTAATGCTTCTATTTTCATGCACATAAGGGAAAATCATATGAACCATAAAGTTATTTCTAACTCCTAAATAAAATTATAACTATTTGATAATTATTAATTAATTCTTAACTTATTATTTTATTACAATATATTAATTTATTTCGTATCACAAAAATTTCAACAAAGTACAATTTATGTAATAGTTTTAAATAAAATTTATTTTTAAAATTTCAAACCAAGACAAAAACTTTTAAGCTCATATTTCATGCTTGAAATTTACACATAAATAAGTAGCTGCAGCCCTTATTTATATAAATGTAAATATGCAAAGTGAACAAAACAAAATATAAATGTAGCTCTTGTTTTCATTGTTTCCTCTTTCTAGAGTGGCTGCAAAGCAAATTCGGACTTTGTTTATTTTATTTTGTTAAGTGATCAACTTTGTGTTCAGATTGACGCTCTTTTTATCTTTCACTTGGCATTACGATACCTTGCATGTGAAGGCAAAAAGGAAGAAACTGCAAAGACAGGATCACGACAGCCGCAATATGGGTGATGTCAAGCAGCAAATGCATGAGAACCAAACATTAAAGAACATGAAATCACTAATGATATAGACTGCCCAAGTTGTATTGTATTGTATAGTTGGCCAATTAAGCACTCGCGGTGTGATCGAGGGGTCCCTTCTTATTCTTTTAGGAAGTGTCATCAGATAATGAAATCGATCTGCTTTCTTGAAACACTGATGATTTGAAAAGGACTACGAATAGGGATGACAGTCAAATTTGAAATTGAGTGAATTTGATTAGATTCTATTTGAAATTAACAAATGTCAGTCAAGTTTAACTTGTATTAAATTTTAAAAAATATCAAATTTATTTGAACCTTAAATATAAGAATATTCAACTCAAAGATTGATTCTACCCTAAGCCAAAATATTTTTCATATATATATAACAAAGTCAACTATCTTGTTTCTACATTTTTAATTAATTAGTTGATCGAAAGTTATTCAAGTTGAGTTTGGACATAGTCGAGTAAAAATAAAGGTTAAATTTAACTTAAAAAATGAATTTAAAATTTCGGAAGTATAATCAAAATTTGAGTTAACTTTTTGCTTTATTCACTTATCTAAATTTGACAATACCCAAAACTTAATTAACTCTGCCAATTATTTCAAACTCAAACTATAATCCCTAATTACATATATATTTATCTACTGTCAATTCAACGAGATTTTAATTGGGCGTTAATGATAATGATTTATCCTGATCAACTTAACAAATAAACACTGACAATGCAATTTAAAGTTGATAATAATTTGAAAGATTGAAATTAATTATGTTTATTGGAATACCATCAATCACCTTCTTAATTTATTCATTAATGATGAAATCCCCTAACCAACTTAACATTGCTAACCATCCCTACGTATTTCCCTATACTTTTCCTTTACTTAAATTATATGATTATGTTCGGTCATTATCATTTATGGAGAGAAAAACCATATTCTTCTTCAAAGGCATCGCATGTATCAAACCATCTGATTTGATATCTGTAAGGCTTAGGTTCAGTACGTAAGCTTCAGAAAAAGTGTTGATAAGATAAGATTATATATTCAAGTCGGCGAAAGTAAACAGTTTAGTGATTTGATAACTGGGATAATTCACTTTTTTTCTATTGTAAAACTAGATTTTCTAACCATTATTTTTTAACTGCGTCCAAAATAAATTTTGGGTCTACGTATCTGGAAGAGATAATTCATGTTAAATTAGTAGTCACATAGAAAGTTAAATACGTTCGTTTCATATTTGTTTTGTATGCGTACTCAATCGGGGTGGAGTGAGAATTGATTTATATACATATTAATATTAAATCTTGTGCATCTATTAAGTATTAAATTGATGGTCAAAATTTAATATATATTATTAAATTAAGAAAAATCCTAAACCAAATTTAATATACGTCTATATAAAATATGAGTCATAACATCATACAATATTTCTTTAAATTTATTCTCTATCCACAAGAGAAAATTAAGTAAAAGTCACCCATATAAATGTATATAAAAGGACAAATCTCAATACATAAGGCTCCATTTTTTACAGGAAGGCTTATTAATTGTTCTCAGCCTTCCTTTTACAATTTCTACAAATAGAGAGTTTCTGTGCCTTGAATCCATAACTTTTTAGCCATAAAAAAGTAACTTTATCAGCTGGTCCCGCTCGCACTCTAATAAACATATATAACAAGTACATTGTAAGTACGTGATTTTTATAAAATTGAATAAGAGTTTTTGTTGGGTTAGCTTAGTTTTGAAGATTTTAGATTGTAGATTAATCAAGGTTAAAAATATTTTTAAAAATTTTAGAAAAAGATAAATATAAAAAAAAATATTAATTACCTCATAATTAGTTGTTTTTTGAACATGTAAATCTCTTAAACTCAAATTAAAATTATTGTCGGATCAATTTAAGAGGCAATTAATTGCAACTTGACACTTAGCAACAAACAACCAATGCTATTGTAAATTTATTAATTTTATACTTTTATTTAATCCCACTTTTCTTCTTATCTCAATCCTTTGGTAAGGTGGAAGCTTAAAGTTACTTTCTTTCCGTTTCATATTGAGCAACACTTTCTCATCTTCTCATCCCAACTTTTGATTTTCAACATTTTTGAAAATGTCCTGTTGTTGTTCAATGACGCATGTTAGTTTGTGCTCATACACGGTATCATACCTTTTCCTTTTCGTTTTGGTGAATATAAGGATTATCATATGTGATTTTGGAAGGGAAATGATAGAAGAGAAATGGTAATTACATTCACTAATGCTCCAATACGTATATTTACATAATTAAACATGCCTCCTTGGATGGTGAAGTTATCAGAACTTCAACGCTCCCTCCATTAGAGCTGACGACCAAGTTGGCTCTATAACTCTCTAACTGGACCAAACTTTCTCACTAGCCAAACACGTAAAGGGCTTCTAACTAAAGAGTGAATAAGAAAGAACAAAAAGATAGTCCGAAAAGCAGGCATCAATTTTGTACACGGTCTCTAAATTTCTCGAGAGTCATTAGCTGGAAACTATTGGAGATTATATCAGAGATTTTTCATTAATTTTGGTCAGAAAAATCGCTATTACTGGGATTGATGCACGGCATTGGCGAATAAAATATTGCATAGATTCGAAAGTCTGGCCCTGAGAGCCATGGATTCGAATCTTAGACGATCATTCACTTGCCATAGTAAGTGGCCATGGTTTAGAACCGAACCCAACCGATTCTTGAGCTCCCGATTCTCTTCCTTTAACCGGTTCACCTGTTCTGTGAGGTTCTCTAAATGTCTCTTCTTTTTCTTTCGGGAACGTCGGGCTGATTCACGGTTCGATATCATGCGCCTTCGCTTTCGCTCGTCGATGGTGTAAACCGACCGGGTGGACCCTTCCGAACCAGAGAATGAGCTACCTGCTGGTGATTGGAAAAGGGTCAAGAGTTCCTGGATTTCATTGGGTGTGAACATGATTTCGTGAACCGGAGCCGGGTTCGGGAACGTGTGTTCGGCCATGTCATGGGGAAAAGACATGGTTGAACCAAGTAGGGAGCCGGTTTTCCAATGTGAACCGAAAGTGAGATGGAGGGAGAGGAAAGGAAGGGAAAAGGGAATAATGAAGTAGTGAAGATGAGAATTTATAGTGCAAGAGAAGAGACACAGGGGCCCAATTAAAAATAAACAAGTACTGGGAACATGTAGAAGAAGTATTAGGTTAGCTTAATCACTAAGAATAATATAAAAACTCATAAACAACAAGCACCACCAACAAAAAGGAGAACCAAACAGAATGTTTTTTGTTTTCGAACCCCAGATATCTAACAATGTCTGCCTGAACATGCCAAGCACGTACAGTTGGTTGGTGTTAGGTTTATGCCTTAAAGTTGTACAAGAAATAGATATTCCCAGATGATTTGGTCGTTGCATCGATTCGGACAGTTTTATTAATCGGGTTTGGCAGTTAGTTCTGGTTAATTACATGTAAGAGAAGTTCTAAAGCAACCAACAGCAGCAGTGGAAGCTAACGTGTACACGTTCTGCTGTTATTTTCAGCTTTTGCTCGGGAAACAAAGTAAAGATAAGCATCCTGTCGTCTTCTAGTGTTTTAACAAACTCCAAAGTAGTAGGATTCATGTGCTGTAAGGTGAGTGGGTGACTCCTACATTTTCGTAACATGTATGTGATCAAGAGAAGAAGCGTGTACTGGAAGAGACTTGAAGCATAAACTGTACGACTTTGAGCCTAAGTAATCGACGCATATCACTAATTGTCCTCCATTAAATCATTACACTAGGTAGTAGGTTCTTTAATCGTGTATTATATCAATCATTAATTAAGGTACAACCATTGGATTAGTATAAGCACTGTTTTTTGTCGTTGATATCCAGTGTGCATGGCTCGACCCAGCGGCATATTCTTCTCGATAGAATATGGATATAATGTTAAGAAACCCTTCATCTTTGAAGATGCGACAATGGCTACCAAACCGACAAGTTTATGAGAATTTGGGTGAAAGAGTTGAGCATGTAAAGAGCATCATGATCTCAAAATTAGTTTCGTTTATTCCTTAGCTGCTACATGGCATATATAAATAAGCAAAAGCAATGCATGATTGTTGGTTTTCATAATTGCTCCTCAGAAGCCAATGGAAAGAGAGATTTATCGTTCTAAATCATAGAAAGACCAATCAAGGGCAATTCACGTGCCTTAGGGGTCTTCTACTGAGAGTGGCATGCATGAATTATTAACTATCACTACAGTTGATTCAGTGTAAATTTTAATTTTATTCCTAATGTCGTCAAAAGTCTTCTTATTAGCTTCTTGGAAAATATAGAATTGCCATAACAAAAGGGAGGAACCTGGATACTTCGTAAGAAACCTTCAGATATGGTTGAGGGATGGTTGTGAATGGTGACTCATTTGATAAAAGAGATAATCCAACCAGAAGCCAGAAAATGATATTAATTGGATATGAGAAAGGACACTTAGGGCCTAATCCATTAGCTGTAAAGGTTGTTAGAAGCTAGCTCATCAAGAAAAGACGCTAAAAAAGTGGTACCAT